>RJWH01005865.1:0-52762 GCA_004363575.1 Solenodon paradoxus
CTCTCGCACCTCTCCCAACATACTTCCATCGCTACCTACTCCCAGTCCCCATGATATAAAATGTTCTTGTTAATTTGTATGCTTACTTCCCTGTCTTACCACAGAAGCTCCAAAGTCAGAGATTCTGTTACATGGTGGGTTTCAATTAAAATTTAGTGAATAAATAGATAAGAGATCACCTTAACCAAACTTGACACAGTAAAGCCAACTCCATATGATAACGTCTTTATCACACCCACTTCACATTCCCAGTGAATTAACTCATACTGAAATATGATTGACCAAGATTGGTGTTCATTTCCCAGACTCTTCGTATTTTACTAGCAGGGAATTTTAAATAGATGAGCAGTTAACATTTTGAAGTTGAAGCCTTCATTTATTCAAATGTGAAAGGTATCACATATTATTCTCAATATATTTTTATATCAAAAGTATATTCCACACATACTTAAGAGCCAATGTATATTAATATTTTAGGATGGCATGGGTACTTTGAGAGTCTGATGCAAGTTGAGATGAAAACATCTGGGAAAAATTCACATAACACAAAAAAATTAACTTGAGTGTTGCATGGGCCTCTGAAGTCTATGCATTATTCACGATGAAGAATGTAGTCCTAAATAAATAATTCCCCCATTTACTCATGGATAACAAGATCCTATTTCTCCCACTGAAAATTGAGTCATTGTTAGTTTTTCCTCATAATTTTTCTAAGCAATTTCAATTTCAACTTGTCCTTAGATATTAAAAAGGAACATGGAAATTGGGGAAAGAAGTGAAAGGTAGGAATATTGACATTTATTGGACACAAACATGCATCTTCACATTGCAAAACATGCTTCATAAGTTACTACATGTAATTCTCAAAATAAGCCTGTGATGTAAATGAGTCCCATCACTGCAGATTAAAAAACTGATGAATAAGAAGTCTATGATGGAGCCTAGACTCATATCCATTTTATAAATCATATTCTCTATGCTGTACCATATTTCATAGTTTCAATTCATTCTTTTATTTAGCTAATGATATGGACACCCACCCCCAACTCTCTGACCTCATCTTTTGTTAGTCCCACCTTTGTTTACTTCACCCAAGCCATACAACTCTTCCTTAAACTAAGTTCCTTAAAGAAAAATCAGTTATGAATGCAATTAATAGATCAATAGTATTACTATAAAATAAAATTATTTACATGAGTAAAAATCTATGCTTATTTAAGAAAATATTTTGTTAAATGTTATTTAGCAAATTATCTCAGCTATTTGCAATACAGAAATAATTATGAAATTAAATATATTATCAATTATGGAGAAATCATTACAAATTAAAATGACTGCAGAAAAAGAGTGTTATAATAAGAATATAAATATACCTCATCTAAAATGTACTAATATTTTACCCAGTTTATAGATATGCACTTCTATTATTTAAAACTACTACAGATTTGGAAATTACAAGAGACTCACTGCAAATATTCTACTTCATCCTACCTAACACACTTACTGACCAAAACTCTTAAATAGGGAGTAATGGGGAAAGTACTGTACATTTTAAAATGCATTTGTGTCCTTTGTCTTTTGCAAATAATATATCTACATATATACACATATTTAAGCATATATCCTTTTGTTTTTCTAAAAATAAAATCACTTTTAGTTCTCATGACCTGTGGCTATTAGTATATAACTGAAAAGACTTATAAATAATGAAGAATCCATTTGAGCTGGTGAACATTGTAAAGATTGTTCTATGGTCTGTGACTGCAGCAATTATTATAAATCTTTCACTGGTGAATTTTCTTCTGTGGACTTCAGCCATGCTCAGACATGTCTTCTCATTCCATACCAGCCAGCTATTCTCCTGCTCTCTGAGACCAGCAGATCTCAAGGATGCATGATGGCTAGAACTATGTTAATATAAAATATTTCTAACATGCAAAAAACACATAGAGAAAGTTAATAAAATACTCGCATAACTACCACCAGGAATTTATAATCCACTTCTTTCCTCCCCAGACTCAACTATAATATTGAAGTTGCTGTTTATCCTTCTCTGTCCATATTTTTTATTTTCCTTCATATACACCTGTTCATAAAGAACATAAGTATAATGTCATACCTTTGTTGTGTCTGTTACCATTATGCTTTCACTATTTGGCTGACAGTGTTAAAGACTTAGTTTATCTATTTTTTATATCTTATATAACATATTATAATATGTGTGTACTTTCACCTATACATGCTTATTTATATTGTTTTTCATTTTTCAAAATTAAAATCAATGCAGAAAGAAATTTTCATGGGCATATATATGAGAATTTCCCTACAGGCATACCTAGAAGTGGAATTGCTAGCAGAGAAGGCAATGTATTCTCCTATGAAAAGCGTGTTTCCAATTCCTATAAACTCTGCTGTATTTGATATTACTGATACTTAAAAAACAAATCTTAATCTGATGGGCATAAACTTGTATGTCCTGGATTTTATTTTAATTATATTATCTTTATTACTCATAATCTTGAATTTCTTTTTCAATTTTTATCCACTTTTATAAACTGTCCCTATTCTTGATATTTTGTGGTTTTATTTTTATTCTAAGTAAACACTAGTTGCTTTTCATTTCTTTCATTCTTAACCTATTTTAAAATGTGATATATAGATAATTTTATTTATTTTTCTCTTATACAGCAAATGACTTCAATACCATCAATAATCTATTCTCTCCTTATCAATTTGTAATACCATCCAATTTATCTGACTTCCCATAAAGTTGAGCTTCTAAAATCTCAAAGGTACAAAAATGAATTGATAACAAGGTGTCAAATAACTATAATTGCCATTTGAATTTTTTTCAAGTAATGACATTTGCTTGTTTCTGTTGTACAGATTCTTAAATGATTCTTATATTCAATGAAAACATGACTGCTAATATCTGTTAGCGAAAGCGCTCAGGTTTTTATAGACAGACTTAAATTCTGCAAATAATATATTTTGCTTTCTAACACTTTAAGCTTTTCTACTCTAATTCTTAGATGTTCCTCTTGTCTTATCGCACAGACTAGAATCTACCTACAATACATAATAACTGAGAGTTGAGAAGGCAGCATTTTTACTATCAATTTGATGTTTCAAATTGTTACCTGGAAATTATTAAGATTATCTCTTTCTTCCTATATCGATATAGGAAATTTAGGTTTTCTTAGAAAATTGTTCTGTAAAAGCTATAAATTACATGTCATTTCATTTGTTTGGCATAATATCTTCAGCATATTCTCTCAGGATTTAAAAGTATTTGTAAATCTGAAATTACATACCTTTTTATCCCTACCTATGTTTTTATGTGACCTTTTAAACATTTTGTCAATTTTGTGATGGAATTATCTATTTTAACAATCTTTTCAAAAGGCATTCTTTATATTCTGTTATTAATTTGTCCATTGCTTTTGTTTGCTCTTTAATTACTTTGTGGTTCTTATTATATGATTTCCCTCTTCCCACTTCCTTAAACATTCTCTGTTGTTACTTTTTCTAACTGCTTGTGGTAAAGCCTCATTCATTTATTTTCATATGACTTATTTTCTACTACATATATTTATAATTAGAAACTTCCCTTTAAGTGATTACTGTGTCCCATGTTTTTATATCTACTCCATTCATTGTTGTTTAATTATAAATATTGTGCAATTCTATTTTATTTTCTTAACTTATGAATTATTTAAAAGACTTTCAATTTCCAGCTATATGGGAGAGTTTAAACTAGTTTTTAAACTTGGTACCTAATTTTACTGAATTTACTTCTTAGAATTTTGTTCTGCTTTGTTGGTTGTCTTATAGAATTGCAATAATAATTCACATTGGTCAAATAGCCACCATACATCTGGCAGGTACTACTCTAAACAGTTTACAAGTTTTAACTTATTAAAACATTCAAAGCCCTAGATGTTATTGTTACCTATAGTATATTCATTTATCATACTTTTGATTTTTATTCTTTTTTCCCCCTTTTTCTCTCTTCCACTGGATTGAGCAACTAATTTTTCAGTACAACACACCCTGTCTTGCTTCTAGTGATTTCTAAACTATGGATTGTATTTTCATTCTCTTGTTAACCTTAAATTTTTAATATGCACAACTATGTAATGATGTGTTAGGATAACGAATATTTTTATATTTCCTCTGAGCATCAAGGAATTTAAAAAGGCTGTATCCAGTCTCTCAAATACCTCATTTTTGTCTAGAACGTTATTTTCACCTTATTTAAAGCAATGTTAACCACTTTTTGAAAATCAGTGTTTTTTATATCCTACTGCTTGCCTCTAGAATCAATTTCCTTCTTTAAAAGTTAACAGTTCCTTAATAAAGATTCTGTATAAGGCAAAATCTCTATTTGCATGACACAAAGTGAGTCCTGGTGGGATAGCGGCTAAGGTCCCCGAGCATAGCTCACATACAAGGACCTGGGTTTGTGTCCCCGGTCTGAGGAGAACAACCAAAATTAACAACTAAGTAAAATAAGTGTTTCTTCTCTCTGCCTTCCTGCCTGCCCATTTACCTTTATTCCTGCCTGCACCTTTCCTTTTAAAAAAAAAGTCATTTCCCTTTATTGTTAAATGATAGTTTAAATATAGATGTATAACTTGCTATTTTCTCACAAGATTAAAAAAAATACTTTTCATCATCTGACCTCTATAACAAATCAGAACGCTGCTATTAGTGTTATTTCTGTACCATCCTGGGTATTATGTCTTTTCCCTTTGGTATCGTCAAAGACTTTCTTTGGTCTTTACATTTTCATTTCGCTGTGTGATGTCTAAGAGGACCAGTCTACTCCTCTATGTGGAGATCCATTACAGCCTATCTATCTGAATTGTTCTACATTATTATATATTTGGTCATTGCCCCTTCTTTGCACTTTCCCTTCTCTCGTCTGGAACTCCTATTTTGGTGTTTTATGTTCTAGACATTACATTTAAATTTTTTATCTTTTTTTATATGGTGTAAGCACATCAGTATTTTTTTAAGGTCATAAGCACCTGGAAAGCATTAAAGATCTGAGAAGAAAATGACCTGATTTAGTATCACTATGTGTAATTGTTAGCCTAGAAATATTAGATGATAGTAGATATCAATCTCCTTGATATTTTTATCTGCCTATGAAGCATTGCATTCTAAATTTTTGTTCAGCCATATTGATTTGTTTACATATCTTCAGGTGTGTATGTGTTATATAGTTAAAAGAACTTAAAAGGGGCCGTCAACATTGCAATTTTGATATGTGATAAGGAGGCAGTATTAAAATACCAGGAACTAAACATTCAGTGAACATTAACCAGTGTAAGTACTCATGACTATGAAGAACTTAAGAAAATAACAAACATTTGAATAGACTGATATCTTACTGTGGCCTGATGCAGACATATTCCAAACTCTTACTGCTGTGATTTGGAAGAAATGAAGGAGAGTAATAAATTTGATACTTCCTTACCAAAACCAATGGAGGTCTATCTAAAATTTAGATGTATTGACTGGAGGCATTTATAAATTACTGGAAATTGAAGTCACTTTTTTCCAGTAGTTAGTGATTGGGAAAACACTGAAATTCTTTGTAATATGGTAGGCCCCAATAATTCTCTGCATTTCTAAGAGTAAAAAAAGAAAAAAAAAAATGTGTGGTTTAAGGAGAACATGAGAAAAAGGACCTGTCACCAGGTCAGTGGGCACAAACATAGTAAGAATGCTGAAGAGAAATGAGAGCAGTGCTCAGTCAACAATTTGTCTGAATATAAAGTGTCTCAAACTTAGCAATATTTTTCAGCAGAAAAATCATATAATCAGAACCTAATGATATTTATCCATCTGATTATGTCCATCAGAAAAAAATGAAATATGAAAATAAACAGTGAGTTCGAGCTGAGAGTGTGATTATTAGTGGAAAGCAGCCCACAGCCTCAGGTTTGTTGAGGGTCTGACCCAGGTCCAGCCCCAGAGGCAGCAGAGATTCCTCCCTCACCCTTCACTCTACTCCTGTCCCGCCTTGACCTTACCCTAAGGGAGTCCACAGCCTCTCTTGTAATAGGTTCCTGAGCCCCAGCAAGTCCTGAGGCTACAACTCCCTGGGCAGAGACTGGGGGTCCTTGGAAGCTAGAAAAGGTGGCTGAGTGTGAATTTGAGCACAGCCCTCGGATTCAGGCCACAGAACCACACATACAGTGAACCTGAGACCCCTGGTGAACAAGACACCACTCCCCGTACCCCTTAAGGAAGAGTTGGGTGGAGCCTTTTTCACCAGACATTCACACTGGATGACGGTAGAACAGAATCCTGCCTTTGGTCAGCAAGGAGCGGCCACCACCCTTTGGGAAGCTTTACTGGACATTTCTAGGCTTGTGTATTTAATAAGAAACAAGCGCTCTCATTTCCCCCTCCCCACCACGTTTTCAAAGAAGAAACAGAACTCTGTGCTGCATAACTGAAATTCGCTGAGAGTGGAATTTAAATGCTCTCACCATAAATAAATAAAGTGGTGAATGTGTCAATTAACTCAAAATAAGGTAGCATCTTTTACAATGTATATATTACAAATAATTATTCCTAGTATCTTAGAAATTTGTCAATTATACTTCCAGAAAGCTGGATTATTTTTAAACTTTATTTGAGTACCTCTGGACCTTTCAGAGGGATGATAGAAAAGAACCCATGCGTTAAAAATTCCTTTTGAGAAAAGGAAGATGAAATCATAGGAAAGAAATGCCTTTTGGAAATGAAATTTCTTAATCACCTCTAGAAGAGACACCATTAGCCACACAGGTTCACAAGTGTTTAATACATTGCAGGAATATGTTTTTATATTACACCAGTTCTTCTGTCATGTGCACGTAATTCTTCACATTTATATCGTAAGTGTTAAGTACTTTTTCGAAATACCTAATCATTCTACATGTTCTAGAGCTCCTGGTTCATGTTTAAAGTAACAATAATGTAATACTACATTTTATAAATACCCCTTTGTTATAATTCATACGAAATTTGTCTTTTGGAAACAGAATGACCAAGCCAGCTGTCAGAGCAGTCCTCACAGTGCTGGTGCACAGACACAGGGGACAGGGAGAGCAAAGCTGTTTGAAGGCAAGACAAACTGCCATCCTGTCTGTTGCATGCATTTGCTTTTACTTGGCTGTGTCTGTATTGAACAAGCCCTAATATTAACACATCCTTGGCTTTCTAGATGTTAAAGATGTTGCCAGTATACGATAAGGTGGAGTTAGCAAACTATTTTGTAACTTGTGTGTTAAAATTTATAGGAAAAACTTATCTTCTGAATTTTTTTCCCCCCCCGTAAAGGAAAGGTGCAGGCAGGAATGAAGACAAGTAGGCAGGAAGGCAGGAAGAGAGGAGGAAAAAGCATTTTTGTTTAGTTGTTTATACCAGTTGTTTCCTCCCCAAACCCAGGACTCAAACCCAGGGATATGTGGCCTAGTTCCTTTGGAAGCAATTGACTTAACCAGGTGTGCTCCACTAGGAAACACTTGGAAACATGTTGAAGCGAGCTGACGTGCACCCTGTGGAGTAGTTGTTAGATAAATCACCTCCAAAGGAGTATAGGCCACATACCTCTGGGTTCAAGTCCAGGGGTGAGGGGGAAACAACCAGTGTGAACAACTAAATGGAAATAAAATTAAATGCTTCTTTTTTCTCTGTCTTCCCGCCTGCCTATTCACCTTCATTCCTACCTGCATCCTTCCTTTAAGAAAAAGAAAAAGTGACCTGATCATCTCTAAACATTATAGATTCTTGTCCACACAGTAAACACTAGAAACATTAAATAACAGGGGAAGTATAGACGACACAATTTCGTGGCTGATCATAATAAACTAAAAAAAAATCCTAATATGTAAGATTTATAAAGATGTTTTATATTCACAAATTCATATTATCCTTCATCTTTTATCCTTTGCATGAAGTATTTGCCAACACTGTCAATCCACATAAAGGACACTGAGAGCAAACCCATGTCTTTTAGTACTTGGACTGTGGTGTGAAGTGAAACCAGCTTCTCCTCCTGTGTTAGCATGGGATGGAAGGAAAGTAAGAAATGCCACTATTCTTGAGGGACTTGAACTGTCTATATCTTCTATCTTTAGTTTTAAAGATGAGCAAACTCTTCTTGAATTTACAATGTTTTCCAGGAATACTGCATCCTGACATTATATAGGTTTAATGTGTGTATCATCATGAATCAACATCTGTACAAAATTAAACTCACCACCACCAGTCCAGTTCATGTTTTCACCACATTGTGGCCCCTTACACATGATTTGCCCACCTCCCCACTATTTTGATTCTATAAAATAAAAGTCTATTTTTTGGAGCAAACTTTTCTATGTTGTTTTTTCCTCTCACTTCTTCCTGACTTCCCCATTCTTTCCTTTTTTTTTTCCTTATTCTGAAATAATGAGGGAGATTTGGAAAGCAGGAGATAACATAGTTAGGATCATTAAGGAGCAATCCATTCCTATTTCATTGCTTCTCCATCTAGACCTGCTTTGTCTTCCTTCCATGGAGGCTACTACCTGGCTCCAGAAGGAGTCATAACTCTTTTAACTGCTAAGGGGCTGTGCAGGTCACCCCAAATAGCAATATTCTAACTAACAGAGGCCCTCTTGCAAAATTTCAGTGGTGCTTTAACCTGTTTAGTATAGTGTTACTGAAGTCACATGAAAAAAAATCAAATTCACCTTTTTGTGTTACCATTTTTGAAACAGTACATTATTCTTTTCAGCAGATAAAACATCTAAGGTCAAACTGTACTAGAATATCCAGAGTCCTTGCAGCTGGTTGGTTTTTTTGTTTTTGTTTTGTTTTTTTGACACTAAAACCTCAGAACCAGATATTCTCAGAAGTGAGTCCACTGCATATATTACACAAGTGCATCAAAGATGTATCACTCCTCTTGGTCCACCTCCAGGGAGCACTTCATCATCGAGGAAAATAACTAAATTCATTTGAGCCTCTCTTTAATTTTTAAAATGAAAATCTATATCCATCAAGCAGATGCCAGAGTTTTCAGAGGAAGAAAACTAAGATAACTTTTGTGAAAAAGTCTTTTTCTTTAAACACAATTACCAAGCATTCAGATTATAAAGAACTTACAATTCATTTTACATGGATAAACAAATGCATCAAGTAATTACCAGGTGCCCTGTATTATGCTGGATATTTAGGCTCTCTGTTACAGTTTAAGTCACACATATGCACATTAAGGTACAGTTTTATAAATGTGTTTTCTCCTCTTCAGACGGGTACAGCTATTGTGATCACTTTTACTAAGGAGAATTTGTCACCCTAAATTGTGTTTGAACAGTATGATTTGAATTTCTGATAAAATTCATAAGCCTGTTTAAAAACAACCACATTCAATGCATTTTAAAAACCCTGTGAAAGCAAAACAATTGAGCTTATTTGTTTTCTCTAAAATAATCTTTTTATTTTAGTTTGATAAAAGCAAAACTTACTTTAATAAAAGAAGGGAAAAAGAATCATACTTACAAACGGTCTATTAGGTATTAATCTAAGGGTTTTTAATATACAGTTGTATAAATTATTTAATTGAACTCTCGCAAATGCTTATAAGTTAAGTACTATTATTATCCTCATTTCTCATTGGAGAAACTAGCATCCAGAAAGCAAAATAACTTTATTAAAGTTATCAAGAAAGAACTTGAATATAAGAAGTCTAATTCCAGAATCAAATGCCAAGCACTGCATTATACACTTGAACCTGTATACACTGAGAACCCATGCAGGAGTATAAGCAGAGTATTTTCATTAATTCATATCACCTGGATGTAATTGATAGTAAATAAGTCAAAAATATGAATCTCGCATTTCCTGACCTCACTTTTCTCAGTGTCCTCTACTGTCTTGATCAGTATTCAATGTGTGGGTTCTCAACGTAACAATCTAGCTAGCTAGGATACATTAAAAAAAAAAATGCATCCATGATCTTAAAAAATAAAATTGGCCTTGAAAATTTACAAATATGTCAAATATTTGCTAATTATCATACCAGAAGCACGTGAAAATTCAAATTGTTTTCAAAATTGTATATTCCTTATCAGCCAATATTTTGTCAAAAATGTTCAGTTGGTAATAAAGTCTGACTTGAGCACTAATTTCTTAATAGCTTACCCCATGGTATTCATTAAAAACCAAATCAATAAATAAATATGAAATTTGCCTACATAGTTTCTGTTGTATCTACGAAGTGTCCGCCACTTTCATTGCTTAAATATAATTTTCATTGCTAAATTCCCATGTTTTAAAGCTTTGACCTCTTCCCTAATTTTTCTCTCTATAATGCAAATTCTTTACCTGGATACTTAGCATGTTTTCAAAATTAACATGTCACCATTTCTGAAGCTTCTAAATCTGTTTAGATTAAATATATTGTTAATAATCATCAAATTTAGAATTCACCCAATCCATCTGCTTCACTTTGTGGATAAAGTGTATCAGACCCTGAGACAGATTGTGATTTGTCCAAGATCATCATGAACTTGTAACTGAGTTAGAACTTAGACAAATAGAATCTTGAATCCTGATGTGTGTGTGTGTGTGTGTGTGTGTGTGTGTGTGTGTGTGTGTGTGTTTAATTGCTTTTATTTTTACACTGGGCATACAATGAGTCAAGTTCTGTACTAAGTATTGTGCCTGTATTCCCTTATATAATACTCAAAAAGGTCCTTAAAAGTAAGCATCATTATCTCACATTACACATGAAGGATGTGGTGTTCAAATAGTTGAGTCTGTTCATTCAAGTTTAGGTACTAAAAGAGCCAGAATCCCAAACCATACATGTTTCACTCTTAAGTCCAAGGCTTTAGTTGGCTTTTCTAAGCCAATGTTCTTTCTTCCTCACCTACATACCTACTACGAATGTAAAATGTATAAATATAGAAATACATTGGACCATTTTAACGATTGAACACTTCATAAGATGTTCACAATATAATCAAAGAATAAAATATTTTAACAACTACATAAGTTGCACAAATGTGAATTCTCAAGTTGCTCCAACTTGTAAAACGTCTGCAAATTATAAGGTAGCCACACGTTTTATTATATTTTGTATTCTATGTGATTAATTAGATGTCATGTATCTGTATTCTGTTAAACTGCTTATTAAGATGTCCAGTTCTTCTTTGCCTGAGTCACCACAGATATTATTACTACAAATCAATACCTTTCAAGTAGTTTTATAATGACTCAAGCTACATAAAACTATTTCATAAAACTATGTCAAATAATTTCAAATATAATTCACTTATATTTGGGCATTTATATTTGGAAATATGCAAATTCTATATGTTGATGGAAATTTGAAATGAGTCAAGAAGAGATATGAAATAAATCTTAAAACAGTATTACAATTACAATAAATCATTGAGGGTAAAAGTTAAAAAAAAAGTATAAATTACTAAACATTCAGAATAAAGACAGCAGAAGCAGTTGCAGATGTTGGCAAAGGAAAAATCTGAACACACCTCTTCCCATAGACAAAACAATACAACTAAGTATGGATGCATTCATTCAAAAGTAGTCCTAAAAACCACATGAATAGAGCTTCTACAACAAAAGATAAACAGACAATACCAAGACAGAGAGGAGACACAGAGACACTCTCTCCCTAGGGAAGAAACTCCAACCCAGGTACAGACTTTCTGCCTTGAATAAATTACAAAAATTATGAAACTTTTTCTGCTTGCATTGGGATGCCCCAATTCTTCTGTTTTGTTCATTTAGGATAAAACCCTGAAGCTCCAGCATTGGGTCAATGGGAATTAAACGCAGGAAAATCAAAATACTGTAGGGAACAGAGAGCCTACCCTCAAAGGTCACACATGCAGAGTTACAGTTACTCACCCTGGGACCCAATGCCATAACATTTGTCAGAAAAATACCCAAACCATAGGTGAAGGAATCCCATGTTCTATTCCTACACCATCTACCTGAGAAACAGGAAATTTTGAGGACAACCTCTGGGTCAGGAACATCAGTAGACATTATTTTGTCAATCTCATGCAACGTTGGTTATAACAATACTGACAGGTTCCAACACTCTCAGCCTACTAAACACTGTGGGCAAATACCAAAAATAATGTTACCCACTTCTGTGAAGTAGCTATGTGAATCACCCAATCCCTGCAACAGCTAAGCAGGGCCCACAGCACTACCCAGTCCACTGAACATACTGAAGTCCTGGCCGGTGGCTGAGTCCACCTACCACACTCAGCTGGACCAGGCCGACAGCCTAGACACTACGCCAGTCCAATTGTAGCAGTTGGGTGCAGTCCTCACAATGCACATGCACTAAGTAAATAGATTAGGCTGCCAAGGAAGACTGTGCTCCTGGCCTCCATGGTATATCACTTGATAAGGCCAATTTTTCAAGATTAAGAATAGTAAAAGAACTTCCTTATACATAAAGGAAGATAACAGTGAATCACTCGAAATGAGGAGGCAGCGGAACATATTCCAAATGAAAGTACAAGATAAATGCCTAGGGGAAAAGACCTTTGAAAAATGGAGATAATCAATGCTTATAGCACTACCTGGTGAAGAGTTCAAAGTAATGGTTATAAAAATACTGATTGATTCCAGGAAAAGAATAGACACACTAGAAAATTTAAGCAATATCTAAATAGAAGTTACAGGATTTAAGGATACAATGATATAACTGAAAAATATGATAAAAGAATTTCAACAGCAGGCTAAACAAAGCAGAGGAATGGATATGCGAATATAGGAAGATAAGCAGTAGAACTAACTGAGAAAAAGCAGCAAAATGAAAAAAATAGTTTTAAAAAGTGAAAAGATTCCAAGGCATCTCAGGAACAATATCAAGGGAAATTATTTGCCTTATAAGCAGTTCCAGAAGGAGGAGAAAGTGTCACAAAAATTATTTGAGAGAAAACAGTAAAAAAAAAAAAACCTCATAATTTAGAGAATGGAGCAGAAATCTAGGCGAAGCAAGCCTAGAATATTCCAAACAAGGGAAATCCAAGGAAATCTACAACAAGACACATTATAAAATGGTAAGTTAAAGAGAGAATCTTAAAAGCAGCAGAAGAAAATACAGTTTATTGTATACAAAGGAAAACCCATAAAACTATCAGCAGATTTTAACAGAAATTTTCAGGCTAGAAAAGAGTGGCATAACAAAATCAAAGTGCTGAATGGAAAATACTTCCATCCAAGAATTCTATATCCAACAAGGTTATTATTCAGAATTGAAGGAGTGATCAGATATTTCTCAAACAAGCAAAATCCAAAGGAGTTCATAACTGCTAAACTTCCATTGCAAAGAATCTTCAATGAACTTTTATAAATTGAAAAGAAATGGTAAAATACATGAAAAAACAAGTTGCATTGGAAAAAGTAAAAATAAGTCAAAATAGTGAAATAATCACCTATAAAGCAAGCATGAATATTAAAAGGTAAGAGCAGTGAGACTAACTAAAGCTACAATAATTAGTCAAGGGAGATACATAATAGAAAGATGTAAAATAAAACATCAAAAATGTCTACAAAATCTACAGTCTAACAAAATCTACAGTTTGGGGACATGCTCAAATTTAAGTAGCTATCAATTTAAAAATGGAACATTATACACAATATATGTTCT
The DNA here is from genome assembly GCA_004363575.1 of Solenodon paradoxus. Classification (NCBI taxonomy): domain Eukaryota; kingdom Metazoa; phylum Chordata; class Mammalia; order Eulipotyphla; family Solenodontidae; genus Solenodon; species Solenodon paradoxus. The sequence continues at coordinate 13,685 of RJWH01005865.1, forward strand.
AGCTCAACCTCACATTAAACCACAAAACAAGTCTATAGTAAATACACAAAACAAGATGAAAAGGGAACAAAACATATCAGTGAAGAAAGCCATCAAACTGAAAGGGAAAAAGAAAGAGAAGAAAGGAAGTAAAAGGAACCACAAAAACAATGGACAAAATAGCAATAAATATACACTTATCAACTATCACCATATATGCAAGAGATAAATTCTCCAATAACAATGTATAGAATCCCTGAATGTATAAAATAAAGTAAGATTCTACTATTGCTACATATAAGTTTTATGTATATACTCATTTCACAAAGACACACACAGACTAAAAGTGAAGGGATGGAAAAATATTCCTTGCAAATGAAATTGAAAGGAAGGCTGGTACAGCTATACTCATATCAGACAAAATAAGATTTAAAAAAACTGTGATAAAAGAAAAGATGGACAATATATAATAACAAATGTGTCAAACTATCAGAATTATTTACCAGTCATTAACATATGCATCCAATATAGGAGAACCAAAAAATACAAAGCATGTAGTAACACAAATAAAGGAAGCAATTGACAACAACACAATGATAGTATTCGATTTTAACATCCCACTTATATCAATAAATGAATTTTCTAGACAGAAAATCAACAAGGAAACATTTGTTTAAGTGACATTTTAGATCCTATGGACTTAACAAATATTTACAGGACATCCCATCCAAAAAGTAGCAGAATGTACACTCTTCTCAAGCTCACATGGAATATTCTCAAGTATGAATGATGCTAGGAGATTAAATAAATCTCAAGAAATTCAAGAAACTTTAAGTCAGATCAAGCTTCGTTTCTGAACACAATCATATGGTATGACATTATAAACCAACCACAAGAAGAAAGTGGAAAAATCACAAACATGCGATAAAACATGCACCTGAAAAATTATTGGATCACTAGAGATATCAAAAAATCTGAACACAAAATTTAAATGAAAGTACTATATACTAATATCTTTGTGATACAGCAAAAGCAGTTCTAAAAGGGAAATTTAAAGTAATACAGACTTATTTCAAAATAAAAGCAAAAAGTTCAAATAAACAAACTAGCCTCACATCTAAAAGAACTAGATTAAGGACAAGTAGAACCCAAACTCAATATAAAGAAGAAAACAATAGACAAAAAACGTCTCTCAATAAATGATGTTGGGAAAACTGAACAGCTACATGCAAAACAATGAAACTAGATCATTGTTTTACACCACACACACAGGAAAAAAAGGTTCAAAATGGATTCAAGACGATGTAAGACCTGAAATTATAAACACATAGAAGAAAACATTGGTGATAAGCTCCAGAACATCGATCTTAGAGCTGTCTTTGGGGATTCAAAATCCCAAAGAGCAAGAGAAACAAAAGCAAAAATAAGCAAATGCAACTACCTCAAACTAAAAAACGTTTGCATGGTGGAAACAAACCATCATCAAAATGAAAAGGTAACCTGCTGACTGGGAGAAGATATTTACCAATCATACATCTGACAAGGGGATAATATCTTTAAAAAGAACTCATACAACTTAAGGACAACAACAAAATTAACACCACAATTGTAAAGTAGGCAGAGGATCTAAACATCTCACTGAAGAAATATAGAGACAGTCAATAAACCTCCAGTTTGTTATCACTGACCATTAGGAAAATACAAATCAAAACCACAGTGAGATATCATCATACCTGTTAGAATGGTTATCATTAAGAAAACTGGAAATAACAAATGATAAGTATGTTGAGAAAACGAAACCCTAATACACTATTGGTGGGAATATAAATTGGTACAGCTATTATGGAAAACAGTATGGAGATTTCTCAAATAACTAAAAATGGATATACCAAATAATAAAGTTATCCCATTTCTGGGTATCTATCTGAAGAATGCAAAAACACTAATCAAAAAAAGATGATCTATGAACCTCAATGTCCATTGAAGCATAACTTACAATAGCCAAGATATAAAAATAGCCTAAGTACTCATCAAGATATGAATGGATAGAGAAGAAGTGGTATATATCCAAAAAGGAATAATACTCAGTTACACAAAAAAGATTTAACACTTCCATCTGAAACATGGATGACTTCTGAAGGGATTATGCTAAGCATAATAGGTCAGGTGCAGAAAGAAAACACTATGTGATTTCATTCATATGTGAAACATAAACAAAGAAAATGAATAAACATAACATAGTGAAAACAAATGGTTGAATTCCAACAGGGTAACAGAGATGGAAGTATGCAAAATGGGTACAGGGGCCAACTGTGTGGTGATAGATGAAAACTAGGCTATTGGTCATGAATAAAAATGCAGTACAATACTGATGTCAAAGTATAAAGCTATACACTTGAAACTTCCAGAATGTTATAAAGCAAAGTTACCTCAATAAAAATAAAATTATCTGTGTCAAAATACTAGAAAGAATTTAAATAGGTCGTAAGCAATATGTATTTCCTCACCTACATAAAATTATAGTTTCAGATATTCACAGAAGCAATTCTGAAAACCTCTATATCATTCTCTGGGTTGATGCAGTACTGAACCAAAAAGATAATAATGGAAACTTCCTCAAATTTGAGCAGTGACTACAGCTATGAATAAGCAATTATATGTTCTCCATCATGATCATACTGTATTATGTGGGCCATCTACACAATCAATTGTTGAGCAGTCCAATTTGTCTCATTAAGACAACCTTAATAAAAGAATCAAGTAAACTATCATCAGGTTATGTCATGCATAATAAATCACCAACTATTTATCCAAAATGTCTTTTCCATTCTTTCTTTACGGATATTGCCTTGGGTCAGACAACATCACCATCCACCTAAATTATTGTATTAAGCTTTTAATGGATTTCCCTATCTCTAATCTCTTCAACTCCATATTGCCTTTTAATGACTTCTCATTACCTTGAGAATAATAGGAAACTCCTTTTTGTGCTCTGGCCAATAGCTTCTTTTTCCAGCCACAGGAACCACTCTTTCATGGGAAGCCTGTTTCCCAGTTCTATTATTATTCAGTGGTATTTGTAGACCCAACATATTCTCTCCCGCTTTTTTAAAGGGGACATTTCCCCTGAATAAAGCGTTTCTCTTTCCTTCTATCACTTGGTTTACTTCTCTGACAACCTATTCAAGTTGTATCTTCCTTAAGCAAAGATCTTTAAGGACCCTCCCCAGGAAGCTGCTCTTCCTCTCTGCCCCTTTTGCAAAGTCTGTCAAACCATTTATTCCCCAATGGCATCTTCTTATCTCCCCAACCATTTCCTTGAGCACAGATACTTTATCTTATTCATCTCATTCACCTCTGTCCAGTCTCTAGTTGAGTACCTAGAACACGGAAAATGCTCAATTGATGTCTGCTGAAAAGGTGACTAAATTAAATAGAACACTACCTCCCAAAAGTGTCTGATTTTAATTAAAAATGGGGACCTACAAGCTATTCCAATACAAACTCTTACACCTGCAGATTTATTTATCAGTCTGAATTGGTACAAAATACGTCTGTCCTTGGGTTGCCTCTTTTTTAATTATCCAGGGGGATACTCCTCCACCTTTAACAGGTACATATCTGTGTTAAAAAAACAAAAGGACAAAAAAAACCCAACCTAACAGGTTTTCATCATACAAAAATAAGGCGAAGGGGATAATCTATCCTTAGCTCAGAACATAAACTCAGCAAGGGGCTTAGTTATGCTTTCAACGCTGTTTGTATTTTTTCAGAGAGTGTTTTCAATGTGGCCTAAAAATGTCATTGACTCAGAATTGTTATTTGCAGAATTGCTTCAGAATTTTATCTAAACCACTGTAATTTCACACCTGGTATTGAAACTACCTAGTTTGCTTGGAAGAACTCCACTTACTTGGTGATTATACTGTATTTGCTGAAACTAGCTTAGTGTGTAATGTTTTATTCTTCAACTCTAGGGATACAAACTTGTTCAAAGAGAAGACTACGCATCATGTTACCACCTACTCCACATACTTTATGCCTTAATCTCTGCAATAATCTTTTTCTCTTCCACTACTCCAAGAAAACTTGTCTTTTCAAGATAACTAAAAACTCCTGAATTTCCAAATCTGACAAGTTTTTGTCAGTACATATTGGCCTCTGAAATAACAGTGGAAGGTAGGTAAGCCATTCTTCAAATTCGTTGTTGTTGTTTTCCTACCTTTGTCTTTGCTACTTTTTGATCTCCTTTCCTAATTGATTATTTTTCCTCTGCTTCTAGATACATTTGGTCCCATTTTAGAATCTAAACTTCTAATCCTAGTAATGTACTCCCAAATTTAGTAAGTTGTTTGGGTCTAATCAAACAAACTCTCCTTGTAATTTATAGTCTAGGCCCGTCCTAGTCACATGTACTTAAAAATCAATTAAAATTAAACAAAATTATAATTTCAATTCCTTTTCCACGCTACCTAGATGTTAAGTGCTCAATAGCCAACACTGTTTTGTAAAACGAATTTATGAAACATTTTCATCATGGTAGAAAGTTCTGTTAGAGCGCTAAGCTGACAACATGATTACTTAACTTTCCATTCCCTCTAGCTGGAATACTGTCCACCAATCGTATCTTTACCTATCAAAATATAACTCAAGATTCATCTTAAATATTAACCTCTCTCCAAAATATTTACCAATCGGTCCAATAATGTGCGGCCGCCTTGCTATAACCTACCCAGTTTCCTCGTACCGCTCTGACCCATGATGCATTTGTCATCTAGTGTTTGGCCATTTCCTCAAAAAGGCTAAACTAAAGTTAAGATATAGTTCAGTAATGGTTATTTTTAGGAATCATCAGAGCTGCATAACTGGCCAGCTTTACAGAAGACGGCAGAATTTACAACCGTCAATTGAGAAATGATGGCTGCTAGATAGTCTTGACGCCATGAGAACTAGACTATATGGAAGCAAAAATGAGACAAGGAGCAGGATCAAGAAGGACACTTTACATTCCTACCCCTCCACACGGTAACAGGCCTCTGGTCCAACCCAGATTATGACCAAAAGTACACATGCTCCCCTGTTCCTGCTATGCTCTACCCCTCTTCAGGAAATGCGCAGATGTCAGAGACCCACCCACCACCCTCTCCTTCCCTGTCCTTTGCAAAAAGCATATAACCTAGTCTCCATGTACCTGGAGTGGGGACAGGCTTTAGAGCATGAACTCTTTTCCCTATCTTTGGTCAAAGAACAAATTTCTTTTTGTCACTTCTTTTACATGGCCCATGATCTTGACTGGCCAAATGGTAAAAAGAACTTAGCTGATATTGGTAAGACTTGTTTTTCATTTGTCTGAATGTCTGTTCTCCCTGATTAGAGATTTAAATGTCCAAAGATTTGCTATTTGCCAACTGGCATGGAGTATTTTCAATGTGTTAAGAGCTTGGTATTTCTTAGATCGTTGTAACTCCCCAGTGAAAGGTGTGGTGCTTCACCACATAACTGTTAAGGAAACTAGAGTTTAAGAAGATGATGTGGTTGGTCAAATGAAGGTTTTGAGATGGGAAGTTATTTCCAGGGTCACTGAGTGATGAGCCCTGAATCACAAGGTTGGTCTGACTCAAAGTCCATAACCTTAATAACAAGATGACACTGTTGTCTGCACCTCATTCGCTATCTTAATGCCCACCCCTCATGGCTCCTAATACTAGGCATGGCTCCACTGGTGAATGAGTAAATAGATGAAGGACGCCTTACATGTGAAAGGTTAATTTACAGTTCATGAAATATGTTGACAGTCACAATTTATTTCCATGTGATTTTCCTAACAATTCTGAGACAGCTCTACAGGAAACATCACCATTTAATGAGACTGAGTTGTTCAGAAGCTTTCTGAAGTTCACATTGCTATTCAGTGACAAGGATAGGACTTTAGCCCTGTCTTCTGCCTGTAGGTTCCATCAGCCTTTCATTCAAACCCCCTGAGAGTTCAAAATTCATCTATAATCAACTAAGAATCAAAGTGTTATATCTCAATATACTCTTTTCTGCTTGTCCTTTTTAGTCTTTAAAAAAAAACATGATAATGAGGCTTAATTGTATGTTTATGGGAGAAGGAAAAGCTGTTTAGTCAAGTTTTCAGTGCTGGTTAAGTAGCCACAAATTTAGATCTTTATCATATTGCTTTTGCCCTAACCCCATTAAAATAACTTGCTTATATTAAACAAAATTCTGGGAATGTTAATTAGCAATTTAGCTATGAATATGTATCATTATTTTTAAGCCCACTAATAATATTCATGGGTCTTATCTGTAATTACATTTGCATGTTCTTTTTGTTCCTCTTTTCTTCTCTTCTTTGGGAAAGCCATTTAAAACACATTTGGGAAATGTTTGAAAAAAATAATTCTGTTACTCTTATTTTCCAGAATTTTTAAATGTTTTATGACTATAATTATTTTTCCCTTCACAAGGCAAAGCTATATATCAAAACATAGATTATTGTATTTGTTGACAAGCTATGAGAGTCAAAGAATTAATTTTGTATCAGTTAAATAACAGGAAAAAAGTTAGACTGTATTTCTTTATTATATTAATTTTTTCCTATACTGAAAGAATTTTACATTTTATCTTGTATCTGCAATTCACATAAAAGTGAATATTATACTTCTGTTTATTTCACATCCATCTCAGAGACTCAGGTATCTATACATGATAAGTTAAAGGTGAGCTGTAGGAGGATTAAATTTACCTATTTTGAGCAACTTTTCTCAGTAAAAATGCATGTTCTTTATAAAAATTATTTTATCTAATGTAAAAATAAGTCTAAAAAATAATTGCCAGAAAGTGGCAAAGGAGAGTTTCAAACACAGGCCAGTTTCATTCCAAACTCAATGACCTTTTACTATGAATGACCTAAGGGTTAAAAGGCTGAATATTAAATGAAAGGCCTCTAGGGTTAAACATAGAGATGCCCAATACCTGTTCACTAAAATGTTTATTAGATGAATAAATAAATAAATGGGTGGATGGAGCACAATATATATCAGCTCATTTACCTCCCCACCAAAAGAGAACATTTTCAAATAAACATTCAGGAGGAATGCATGATTAGGAAAACGTTTCAACAATGATGGGGCTTTTATAGGATTACTCTTCCCAAGTTCAATAGTCTTAATGTACAAGCAATTTGCTTAAAGTCTATAATGCCCTTGAATTTCAAGTTGAGTAGCCTGATCATCTGGAAGCAGAAAATTAAGGATCTGAAATATTGTTAAATAAATAGATTGAACTGAAATTGGCCTCTCAGGACTTTAAGTGCTTCCACATAAAAGTCCAAGAGATAGAAATAGGAATGATGTTCACTACAACCAAGAATTGCCTTAATTCCAAATTTAACTTCCGCAGTTTGATCAATGTCACATCAAGGCATATGGGCCCTTCTCATGTGAAGAGCTTATACCAGGTTCAAGCAAATGCATAACATGAGCGAGAATGCAAACTCAAGAAACAGCAGTTTCTTTTGTGACACCTTAGTGCATATATTACATACTCGTAGCTCCTATGTTAACCTATAGCCAGGCACTTAATTACTGGCTTACTGTCAAAGGTTTCTAGTTGTTTTCTCTATTATCAGCCTTCCTCCCACTCCCACTCTTCCAACAAATGACGACTATAAAAAATCTTCCCCAAAGACAGCTTTTATCACAACCTCAGAACTTATCATAATTCTCTATAGCTTGGTATATAACCATCTTTACCCTTCACATCATCCTCTTGTTCTCTACCTCCAGACATAGATTCTTTATTAGTTTTAAAAACACACATAGAAACTGGCACGTTCTGCAGTCTACATACATCTCAAAGGTCCTGGGTTCACATCCCATAGCCAAGGGACGGGGGAAGTGGGGACAATGAAGATGAACAACTAAATAAAATACTTCCTCCTTCTCTCTCTTCCTGCCTGCTTCTGCTTGCATTCATTCTTGCTTGTACCTTTCTTTTTAAAAATAAAAATAAAACTTCCTCTACGCACTGTATGAAATAAACTCATTTTCTTATCTGTGCTGCTGACATGAGTGATCCATATTTAGAACTTTTGAACCCACTTTGCAAATCATCTTTTACATATTTTCATACGGATATATGATCAGTGAGTCCTAGATTCATTCCAGACAGTTTAACGGAAAAAAAAAGAGATTCTACTGAAGGAATTATTACCAGATTACAGACACATTTCAGGAAGAAGAAGGTGGTGAGGCACCCGGACAGGTAACAGCAAGAAGACAGTAGGAAGCTAGGAAGGAAGAGACTAGGAGAGAGAGGAGCATTTCCATAAGAACCCAGTTAAAGTTGGACATGGAAGAGAGGGGGCCTGCAGGGAGCTGAAGCCTGAACAGACATCCACCACCACAGCCCAGGCACAGGGTCAAGACAGCAGCCTGGAAGAAACATCCTCACCCTCCAGTGCCCTGCCGGTGCCTCCCGTCAACCAAGCCCAAAGTGAAGGGAAAAAGAATCTCAATCATGCAAACACAAAAGTCAATAGTTGCCCTGGCACATGGAGGACACAGAAAGAAGGAGAATGTCTGGGGTGTATCAGGTGGTGAACCCTACATAGTCCTTAGCTAAGACACATCTTCTGGTAGGTGGCAATTTCAGAGTGAGAAAAGAACTACCCACCTCACTGAAATCACAACCATGTGTTACTTTGCATAACTTTACTTAGAGGTTCAGCATCCCTTAATTTTAATGTGAGAACAATATTCAGTTATTAGAATTGTTCTCCACATCCAATAATATAAAGATATAAAATGTCTACTATAATAAGCACTAAATGGATGATAATTATTATTACTAAGTGAAAGCAATACATATATACAAACATATATATGGTCTCATATAAAACATAAGGCTGAACCATCAAAGGTAAGAATCAATGAGTGTTCATAGTGACCTTTGCAGGTCTCCTCTACCCCCCACCCCACCCCCTTGCCTTAAAAATTATGGCAAGGCATCTTCAGGACTTGGCAGGCAGAGTATTTTATTTTACACTAGTGACTTGGATGCCATTTCTCTTCCTTCCACTTAGTAACAGACGGTGCCCTGGACAGCAGTGACATCTGCAGCCCCAAGGGAGAAGGGTCAGCACAAATTTTAATTTTGCTTTTGGTTTGGGGCTTTAAGTGCACAAATTTTCCTTCCTCCCTGTCAGTTTGCATCTAGCTTTGTATCTGACATTTTAAAATGCTTTATGTGTTTGGATTAACCCAGAAATTTATAGCTGCGGGTTTTTGCTTATTTTTCTTTGTGTCTCTAATTTAACCTTCTTGATTTTTTTTAAAAAGGGACAAAGAAAACATGGAAAAAGATTCTAGTTGTCATTTCTGTGTCACTAAAGACATTAGGAAGAGGAAATACTGCTTTTTTTTTTTTTAGTACCCTCTCATTTAAAAGTATTAACATTTAAATATTTTAAATAATATAAACAAGAATACTTGGAATAGTCAACTTAAAAAAAAATCTAGGGACAACATGACTCCATCAGCAAAAGGAACTTGAGTTGAAAGAACATTTGTAAAAAGTATATGTCATGTTCACTGGCAAGAAATGAAATCCTACATTGATCTAGATTTATGAGCGTAAAAATGAATGAATGAATGAATGAACAAATGAATGATATTTTTTCTTAAAGGTCAAGTATCTGCACTGCAAACAGTTTTATCCTCCTGAGTTTAGTTTCAGAGAAATTTCTATAATAGTTTCTCCTGATATTTTAATATTGTGGCTACATCTGGGGCCAGAAAAATTTCCTATTCAGGTATCCTACAGAGAAAAATCACCTATCTTTAAGTATATAAAATAGTACCTTCATTACTGAGATGCTATTCAACCTCAATGATTTCTGTAATTTCTTTATGCCCCAGGACAATCTTAAAAGGTCAAAGAGAACACTAAAGACTCTGTAAAATAATTAGATCAAAAAAGAACTGAAGGCTGGCCTCGGGTTGCTATTTCAAAGAGAGTTACAGGACAATAAAAAACTATGGTTTATGCCCAATTTTTCTCCTTGGTCAAGGAGAAAGTGACTAGATAGAATCAGAAATCAAGGGTCATTTCTGATTAGACTTGATCCATAACACTACAATAAAACTCAAAAATTTCACAAACAGATGAGTACACAGTTAATTCAGGTATTTGAATTAAATTATTTAAAGCCCCCTTCATCTCCTTAGGCATGATATTTTTAAGCTATATAAACATTCTGCATTTGTAATAGAATATAGAGCCTCACTTCAACTATGCAACCAGTAGTTAAAAAACAAAAAGGAAATAAAGCAAACTGGATCTTCTTTTATTTTGATGCCAGAAAGACAAATAGAATGATATGCATAAATCATTCAGACTAGCAGATTCCATTACAGCAATTCACTCTAATATATAAGGAATTTCTGGTCCTGATTCCTTTCTTTGGCCCTATACAAATTCCTTATTGCAATTGATTTCAGTTCTCTCATCTGTAAAAAGGATATAGGATAATCTTTAATATTTCTAATAACTTCTACTATATAAAAAAGCTATCGTTTTATGTACCTAGAAAGATAAAAGTAGGTTACAAATTGCAGATCTACCCTGCAATGGTGGATTTCAGGTGGATCTGAAGCAGCCAAAAGTGTTTTCGAAGAGCTCTAATACCAGATAAAAGGAAACAGAAGCATGCCTAGTTGAAGAACCCGAATTACAGAGCTAGAATAAATCAAGAATAGTTCGCATCTGAAATTATATTGCTGATGTATTCCACACTTATTTTTTGGATTTGTATCAAACATTTGGTTGAGAGACAGAGGGAAAGAGACAGAGAGACAGATATCAAACATTTGGTTTAGAGATAGAAGATGATCGATAGATAATCAATAGATATGAAAAGAAGAGAGACGTTTTAATCATATTTTCTAAAACAACAGTTGTATAAAATTATAACCTACAAAAATAAGATCAATATAATACAGGTAGTTTGTCAAAAACGAATGATCAGAGGTAAATATTGGCATTCAAAGATATCTATCATATAGGAGGCTACATATTCATAAAACGAACTGTGATTTTTCCTTTTAGTTCCCTAGAATTTATTTAAAAATTATCACCCTAATGAATACAAGTTAACAATATGATGGAAATTATCTACTGATGCTATAAAGTAAAAACAAAATACAAAACAAAAAAAAGTATATTCAAAATGACTGAGCTATATAAGAACATTGTCATAAAAGATGGAGACATGGGATTATTTTCCACAACAAAGAACCGAATTCCATTCACCATTGAATTAAGTAAAGAAAATCAAAGGAAAAAATTAAGCAACCAGGTTGACTGCATAAACTTCAGTCAAAGACAGACATGTCTATACAAGAATTTGATGACTTAAAATGCAAACAACTCAAATACTTTGTGAAACAACATCTGTAGCTTAATAATGTTTCACGGGTGCAACCTAGGGCTCAGGTGGCTGAAACAGCTCGGGGACAGTCCATGTAAAGCCCATGAATCTAGATTAGAGACTGGGAGCTCGGGGTTAAAAATAATAATAATTAAATAAAGTGTTCATGCTTCCTTTGTCTTTTGTCATTCTTATACTTTGATTAAAAAAACAGTAATAAACTGAAACATATTATTTTTTGATGCGTTTATGCATATACCATGTCACAGTCAAATCTTTTAACCTCAAAGTTAATTTAGCAACTAGAAATAGGCTGACCATATTTTCTTGAGACAAAAACAAGACATTGAGATGGCAAAAACTGGATAGGGTTATGCGCTGCGATTGAGGGGAGGGGAGGAGGCAGAGCAGCCAGGATGGGAGCAGAGCAGCCAGGTCAGCAACAAGTAAAAACTATGCAAGGCAGATCTGTGATCTCATAGCAAAAATCTGTGATCCTCAGGACTTCAAACAAAGGGCCAGGGCCAGTACAAGGAATTTTGGCACCTGAACCAAAAAAACAAATTTGTCATCCCTATAAGCCCTGTTCTAAATGGCGTGGCTGAAACACATGCCACTTTAACCATTTCAGTGGCAAAAATGCCCAATAACCTCTGCAGTGCCAGAGATAACATCCATTGTACTTACCTTTGGCTCAGCCCTACTATGATGCTCTGTTCCCTTTGAAGAAACAGGCATAGGTCACAGGTGGATGGGGGGTCCTCTTTCCATGACTCCTATGTCTTCACAGGGAGTAGGAACAGCAGTAGTGACCACAGCCCACCACAGTCTGCACCAGGAAGGGCAGTCTCTAATGCAGAGCCAAAGGGGCAGCTGCTTTTGGACCCCATAATAGACTGGGACTCGGGCAATTCAATTGCCTTAAAAGGGCTTGGTTTGTTAAACATGGAACAAAATTGACATTTATATTAAAACAATAGGATGATTGGGAAAAATGAATCAAATGCTACTATCCTATTAAAAATAGTATATATGGTCAGCCTAACTAGAAATAAGATAGGAGGGGAAAGGAAATCATGTTTTATTGGGGAGAACCATGGTAGCATAAACCTAATCAACACCTTACTACCACAGAAGTATTTCTAGGTCCAATTAGTCCTTCAACAAACATTTACACAGTGTCTTCCAAATGGCAGGCACAGAGGACACATCAGTGAGCAATGAAGACCTGTTCCCGATCCTCATGGAGCTTACAATTTAATAGAGAACAAATATCAATCAAATAATCCTACCAATAAATGCACAATTTAGGATAATGTAATATTGAATCAAGTACCTAAGGGCATGCAGCAAGGAGATCTGACCTCATCAAAAAGGGATACAAAACCCTCAACTTATCTTCCCTTCTCTGACAGGACCTATCTCCTTGCTATAAGCCCATAGAATACTACATTCAGTCAATAGGTGACAGAAGAATTGCAGGAATTGAATATCATTGTGGCTACTCCAAAGTCCTGTCCTGTGAACAGATACTAATTGACTACCTCAGCATCCAAGGCTAACTCTGCTTTGTAACTGTTCTCACTAACGGTAAACTCAACATATCAGAGAGGTCTCGAGAGATGAACCAACACTTCAGCACAACCCCCCTCATCATCCAACACCTCCTTCAAACCTTGGTCTTCATGTGATGACCACAGCACCATCACTGGCTCTGCATGGGTTGTAATGGGAACCAATGCCCCTCCCCAGCATATTTCTACAGTGCCATGAGCTACAGTTGAAGAACTTAGTCAATAGGTCAAGGGAAGAGTTGGATAAAATCAGAACTTCTAGAAGTGAGAATCACACTTCCAACCACCGATTAAACTCTAACTTTTAAAACTAAATATATTATAGACAGATGTGGATTTACAGTGATGCCTGCCTTAAGTGGCATAAGGTTACGATGAAATGCTCCTTCAATTTAATGAATTAACCACTTAATTAATTAATTAGAAGTTCCAGCTAGAAACAGCTATCATTATCAAAAGGAGTACAAATCAATCCAAGATTACCTTCAGAGTCACACACGTTCCTTCCTGCCCTCGGTACCCTCAGACTAGTCAGATGAGGAACCTAGCATACCTGTCCTATTCAGGACTGGAATGTCTTCCATAGAAAGTGGGAAAAAGAGCCCTGTTCTTTCACACCAGCCGGGAAGTCTCTTGTTTCTGTAACAGAATCATGGGAAGTTTAAGCATAAGAAATAAGTGAACTTAAAATAGCCTTCTTGGAGAAAGCAGGTTTAGATAATTTCATATAACAAATAAGATTCAAATTTTTATTTTTGAATACATTTACTAATTAGAAAATGCTTTCAATCCTCAGGAGCAGAAAAGGAGGCATTTGTAGCTGTCTTTTACATTCAAATATCTTTTTTTTTTTTTAATTTAAAAGAGGAAACTGAATTTGTAATCATAATAAATGCTCTTACTTAAATCCAAAGGCAAGCTTGTTTTTCTCCTTGGAAATTAAGATTCTAAAGGGCAAGGAGATGCATTTTTTCTTACACTTTGTAGCACTTAGTAAATTATATACAAATGTTTATTTACAATGATGCATACTAAAGGTATATAATATTATAATGCAAGGTTGCTTCAGTAATTCAAAAAAGGATATGGCTCATCTGGATGTCTCAAAACAAAAAGTTTTGGAACTTGAAATGAGGATGTGACAAATCTGCAAATGAAGCCAAGAGAGACTACTTTTTCAAGAACTTGAGTTAGATAAACAGGAATCAACTGGAAATAGATACCTAACACCAGGGAATTGAAAGCTATAGCCGATGAATAGGATTTCATATATGGATTGAATAATGAAAGTATGGGTAGTTTACAAATGCATACAGTTTTTTCTTGGAGATTTCCTTGAAGCAAATCTACTCTGGATTTATACTTGTCATTGTAAAGATACTATTGAGCTGCCCTGAGAACATGAAAAGGAAACGCTCTGGGCCAGGACTGTGTTCCCTGAGGAACCCTGGAGTCCTTGTGTGGATCAAGACCCCAGGGACACAGCCCGTCTGACTGTCAGATGTCTCTGGGAGGGAGCAGAGGAGATAGCTGATGAGGGGCTGTAATGTAGCATCTGACAGTTAGCGGTTCTCCTGGGAGAATACAAGTGCCTGCCTGAAGCTTTGATGCCCACTGTCAGCCTCACAGAGGGCTAACTCAACCATCTTGCCAGGCACAGGACTAGATAAAGAACCAGGCAGCTCCTGATTCTGCAGTCTCCTTGGTTTTCTGGATCCGTTTGATTTATATCAGGTGGTCAACATGGTCAGAGAGAACTGACTTGACTTTTTTCTTTTTCCTTCTTCTGTCACTCTTCTCCCACTTTTAATCCCTCTTAGAACTTAAATTCACCAATAAAGAAAAAATTTGCGAAATCCTAAACACCCCCAGCACCAACAAATCTAATAAAAGCAGGAAATCAGGCCCATTTGCTCCTCTTTCATTCTTTCTATCTGAACCTCACGAGGGGCCTAGGTTTACTTTGTCATTTCCAGGTCTCCTAAGTAATAAACCTCTATTTTTTCCCCCTAAAGTTTCCACGTCGTTATTACTGAAGGGCATCTTGCAGGCATAATAAAAAAAAAAAAAAAAAAACAAAGCAAAACCCTAAGGGCTGGTCCAGGCCTAATATTAACTTAAAAGGGGAAATGTCTATGGGAAACTCACAGGGGCCCAGGCGAGTGCCCCCAGGCATTTCTAGCCCACAGCATTATTATCAATAGACTGAGATGGACACTAAACAGAACCGTGTTGAGTTTGCCTTTCTTCTGGCAAATCTTCCTCTGATTATATAAAGCGAAATTATCATCATCGTGGTGACCATATTCTCCAGTGACTTCCTAAGTCTCTTATACACTATTATCAACTCTCTACACTTGCCCCAAATACACACCAAAGTTATTAAGAATTGGAAGAGCACAATGTTTGCCCATCCTTATCAACATCTATCCTAAAAGGTCATTTAAACATTTCATCAAACCTGTGGCCCTTGGGGGTGGAATGTGAGTCACGCACACTGAAGTCAGGTTATCCATCAGTCTTATCCCACAAAGAAATTAGTAGCAGGGACATTTTGGGTCATTAAGCAGGAGAGGAAAAAGCTAAACAGTTTTCTAGGCTCTGCTGAATTAAACCTTCAAACCAGTGAATGAAACCACTCTGGGATGCATCAAGCCAGAATCCCCAGGACTTTGGTCATATATTGAAATGTAAACTAACAGTCCTGAAAAAGAAAGGGTGTATAGGCATCCTAAATCAAGAGGAATTATTTGTTTTTCTGCTACTTTGGATCAGCTATACCACTGCTCCCTTTCACAAGGACAAATACAGAAAAGAAGGCTTCTGTTGCATAAAAGTAGCTCAGACAAATGACGCTCCTCAGGGTGCTGAACCCAGAGCTGGCAGCAAGCCCATTCTCTGCACTCCTTGGGCTGGTACTTTTCTCTTCCCCAGCTATCAGCCTGCCTCAGACCTATGCCTTCTCTCTGACTGGGGACAGAGAAGATCACACTGGAAATCCTTCTGTGAGCTGCTAATAAGCCTATTTAGAGTCAATGAGAAAGCCTCATTTTGCACCAATAAAAGCCTTCACGAGTTCTACTGAATCAGTAACACTGAACTGTTTCTGTGCACTCCCTGTCCTCATTTTACATCAGTCTTAAGAGGAGAGGCTCAGCAAAATATTGGACGTGATGACCTCTAAGTTTCCTTCCTTCGTTAATGTCCTCTGATGCTCTGTTGGCTAGACGGATTTGAATTTGATGTAAATGATCACATATCCTGATGAATTCCTGAGCCCTTCAGTTTTAGAACATCTCATTGTGGTCTGCTGAACTGGTATATCTGGAATCTTGGGTCTCTCTTGGTAACTGAATATTGCCCCTATCTAACAATTTAGCTAGCACTGCCTACTTTCTTTCTGATAGAGAGCTGAGTAGAAGGTACATGAAGAACATATTCTTACCTGCCACAGACTAGAGACCAAAGAAAGCTTTGGTGTTTCATGAACTGTGAACAAAGGGAAATTCAACAACATCTTAATGTCCTTAATGAAAGATATTGATCATTTTCCCAAATGAAAATCTTAAAATTCTGACCATTTGACCACAGTGATGTAAGCAAATAAACCTGCAAAGGTTATATATAGATCAATGATTTAATGGAAAGTCAAACAGGGATGGAATGATAATACCTATTGGTCAGAATGCTAACTCCTTTCCCAATAAATGATAACATTCCACATCCGACTGTGCTGGAACACAGTACATAAAAACATAGTGTGTCCTGGTGGCGGAGCAGATTAGGCCATTGGACACAGTCCACAAACATCCCATGGAACTGGGTTTGGGACCCAGGGGTGGGGGTGCAACAACCAAAATAACAACTAAGTAAGATAAGTAAATATTTATTCCTCCTCTCTCTTCCTCCCTGCCTTTCTCTGCTCCCCTTCATTCCTGCTTACAGCTCTCCCAAAAAAAAGAAAGAAAGATCACTTCTAAAACCAACACCAGTTCAAAATTTAAGTTTAGAGCAACCATAGAGCATTTTACTAATATAAGTAAAAACTGGAGAAATCTGAATGGCCTTTATGAAAACCATAATTGCCACGGAAATCCAGAGCCAAAAACAATTTAACATTTTGTGAGAATTCTTAGAGGTTAAGTTATTTGCCCAGGATCACACAGTTATACTGCCATGTTTGATGAGTGTCTGTCGATGAGACTGAAATTTCATAGGACACAAAAAAAACATAATAAAAAGACCTAGTTCCTCTCTGATTTTGTTGATAAACTTGCAAGCATTTTGAACAGCTTTTCACTTACACTGCAAAGAAAAATGCTTAGCTAAATCCCTATCTGGGTGGTAAGGAGCATCCCACCACCATCTGTAAAGCATTTTGGTAGACTACAGGGCCTGCTGTTTAAAAGAACCCAGAGGTGAATTGTTACATAAATTAAGAAGCTTTCTCTAACAATCTTATAATTCTGTAACTTATATAGAAATAGGTCTCTGAAATAGTGCTGAAAAGCTATCTATCATTTTTATCTCCATTAAGTCAAATCATATTTTAATTCATTGACTAGGAAGTCCATTTCAAAGCAAGCTGCGGTAAATCTATTTAATATAAATAATTTTTGTACTGAAAGTATTAACCTCCTAATTTATTTTAGAATTTTAATTTTCATACCTTCTTAAAATGAGGAATGTTTCATTTCATGTTCAATCAATCATTTCCACTTATTGATAATACAGTGTATTCATTAGGATGCCTTCCGCTGCAAATAATAGACAATCCCATGCAAAATGGCTTTAAAATAGAGAGGAATTATTATTACCTCATATCACAAGAATGGAAGAGCCTACCAGGACTGGTTAATTCAAAGGTTCATACATTATCGACAGGGATTAAATTCAAAGTTTCTGCTCTGCTACCCTCCGCATGATTTCCTTGCTGTAAGTCCAGATACCAATTGCAGGTACAATATAATCAGAAGGGCAAAAAGACTCCCTCCTTCCCACCACCTGAAGTATGCTGAAAGACTTTTCCATCCATCTCCTTGATCAGGCTGTATCACAAGTTACTCTCTCAACAAACACAGTAGACAAGATAGGACTGCCAGACTGGGCCAGACCATCAAGATGAATTGAGTTACATCAAAAGTGTTGTCCTGTCATCTGTCCCATAGGATAATCACTAGTCCCAGGTGCCTACTTATATTTAAATGTAAACTAAGAAAATTAAGCAAAATTTAAAATCAGGTTTTCAGCTGCATTAACCACACTTCAAGTGAACAGGAGCCACACGTGCTCATGGCTACCCTTTTAGGCAGCACAGATATAGAAATTCCTCATCACAGGAAGTTCTCTAGGGTGGTGCCTAGAAGTTGGAGAAGGAAGCAAAAGTCCTCGCTACACTCCCAGTGTTTTATGCATATATCTCCTCTAATCTTCCCAATTATTATTAGCATGTATTAGTTTGGACTCTAAGGTAGGGAAGAAGGAATTAGAAGGATATTAAACTATCCCATATGCCTGCAGGAAGGGCATGGTTATGGTCTCGTTTACAGTCACAACTGTTCTATGTCTTCTCTGTTCTGCCTACATGTCAATATCATTCTTTCAGAAAAACTTTCTCCTGATGGTAAGGAACTGGACCAGCTCTCTACCTCACATCTCACAGCCTCACCTGCCCAAGAGGGATCGATTCTCCACCTTAAGTTCCAGTTTTAAATGCCCTGTGTAATGACTCTAATGGTCCAGCCTGGGTTAACGACCCAGCCTTAAATTAATCAGTTGTAACTGCAGAGATCATGAGAAGAGAATTAGGGATCAGGTATGACCTTAGTAGCCCACCTGTGGATACAGAGAACAATCCTCAGAGAAAGAATTCCAGGTCTTTCCTTCAACACATTTCCTAAAGGTTGAATATATCAAGCTCTAATTCAGGCACCCTGAAATTTATTTTCCAGGTACTTTCTGAGTCTACTCCACCCTGTCTCATTTATAGGCTACTGACTGCCAATATTCTAAAGGAAGACCTCTTTCCTCAGCTTCAGACTCACATAATCAATGAACTGCTCCCTAGACACCTGCAGCTGCTTATCTCAAAGGTTCCTTAAATTCAGTGTAACCCACACAATTCATTAACCACTCCTCGTCCTCCTCTTCTTACCCAATCATTAATATAGCAGGAAAGCTCTCTCAACCAATGACCCAATTTCCCAATCTATAATTCAAGGTGCTACCCATAGTTTGTCCACTCTTTAATACGCTATTAATTCCCAAGTCCCAAAGATATCTTTTAAAATACTTCTCAGTCCACCCACATCTATCTCCAGTGTAGCACAGCTCTCTTAACCTGGGCCACAGTCATCTCTGGAGGACTTACTGTAAATCTAATTGGCCTCCTTTCCTCCAGTGTCATGCTTCGTTAGTATTATTCTACAGTCAGAATAATCTTTCCAAAATGAAATCCGATTATGTCACTGATCTGCTTAAAACCTTTTAGTACCTGTTCACTGCCTTTCAAAACAAATTTCAACTCCCTCATAAAACATGTAAAATCTTAACATGCTCTTTCCTTTGCCTAGGTCTCTAACCTTCTCTCAATATTCTCCCACCCAACACACACCCTAACCACTCTCTTTATCACAGTCATACTGCACTTGTTCAGTTCTTCAGTGCCAATCTTTCTCTACTTTCTGGCCTTTGTGCTTACCACCATTTGGAATACGAATCCTTCTGATCACTGATCACTGAATGATCATTCTGATCATTCGTCTTTTCTAAACTCTGCTCATGCTTTATTCTCAGCTACAGTGGCAACTCTCTTGCTCCCTGTAACACATTGGCTCTCCCTAGTACATGTTCCTGTTCACCAAACATAATACATCTCATCACAAACACATGACTGAGTTACTCTTCTTCCCAATTAGACTGCCAGTCCCAGGAAGGCAAAAACTATTTCTGTTTTGTTCACTAACATGTCTCTGATCTAATAGACAATACCTGCTAAAAACTGAATAATAAATAAGCTAAATTGCTAATGCCATTCTATGCACTGATGAGACTAAGAAGAAAATTAAGTCCCTGTCCCCATGAAGCCTGCATTCTTGTGAGGAAAGAATCTTAACTCACAATAGACAGATGAGTAAACTTGTTTAATTTGATACAATGAACATATTTAAAACTAGTATCTCCTATCATATTTTCCAGATTTTTTTTTATTATTCTGTTATCTTATTACAGGCAGTATGAATATATAAGCACTTTTTTTTTTTTGGTAATATAAATGTACTTCTTTTAACACACCACTACAGAGTCATGGAATTTATGATCAGAAAACTAAACACTCCAATTAGAACTTGACTGAGGAACACAGACCTATATGTGTTTCTAAAATGATATTCTCATCTTTATATTGGAAATGAGGCTATTGTGCCCTGGTGGAACAGCAGTTGGGTCAATCGCCTCCAAAGAAGCAAGCCACATACCCCTGGATTTGAGCCCAGGGCCTGGGAGTTAGTGTGAACAACTAAATAAAAATTAAATAAAGATACTTCTCCCTCCTCTCTCTTTCTGCCTTCCTGACTATATCTTTCCTAGGAAAGGCCCTTTTAATATAACCAATGGTATTGTTTTTTTCTTTAATTAAAAATACCATTCCAGTTATTAAAACATTTGTCAAATATAGGTCAAACTAAGCCCCATGCACTTATCTACACACTTAGAGAGCAAAAGATATATTTGGTTATCTTTTTTTGACCCATTAACAGATTTAACAATCATATGATACTAAACATATGCTAAGTCCTGAAGACACAAACCTTATTTACTAGAATCTTATAGACTAATCACTCCATTTTTCTATTATATTTTTCATAAATATAAACTCTTTGAGCAGAGGGAGGGACAGGAAAGGTTTATTATGATATAGAATTTCAACAAATGCTATAAATATCCAAAACATGTAACTCCACAGTTCTCAATTTCTCAATTTCCCTTACTCAACTCTAATAACACTTTATTTTATCTCTTCTGGCCTAATTTCATTCATTTTTTTCAGTTAGACAGTTCCTTTTCTTTGAATGTATTCCTTAGAGTTCGTGAAAAATCTCTTTATTTCAACAAGTCAAGGTAATTATGGGATTACCTCAAATCCCATATGTTTAAAGGAATCCCAAGATAAATTTCTTAGAAAATAATTATTCTTTTTATAATGTAAATAATTAGCCCCTAAATGTGTCTGCTTTGTACTTTTTTGTTTTGAGGGGAAAGAGATATCAATTTTTCCTAATGTTGAGCCTTCTATTTTTTTTTCCTTTCTTTTGTTGTGTTTGTTTTAAGTAATCTATCCCATCAATTGAAGTTTAATAAGTACTAAGGGGAGATAATACCTTCTAATGTTTCTAATGTCTAATCCCCTGTCTCAGACTCACTGCCCAATACATACTCTGTACTCTGAAATAACTGGTTTTCATAAGTACTTAACTGTTGAGGGCCTGTCTTCCCTTTTCCATTTCTAAGTACTTCAGTGTAAATTTTTCAAAGATTCGCGTTCGTTTAGACACATGCAACTCCCAACAATCAAGCTAATATCAGACTCATTGCATGCTTTAAAGAAAGGGGTTCTTAAACTCCTACATATTTTGGCTCTCTTAAATGGGTGTTTCACTGTCTTAAGTCACTGACTGCAAAATGTGAGAAGGTATGTATCTTTGACATGCACCACAATTCCAGCAGTGTTAGTACTTCTCAGACTAAAAGCATCCACCCAAGCCCTTTAGTGGTCAAAAAGCTTCACGAAGAGAGAATATTACACTCAGATGGCCATTAGGAAGACATTCAGGCCACCACATCAGGAAAAACAGTGGAATGTGTCAGTGCAGCTCAGTCCCTTGCTGGGAAAGACCTTCAGAGCAGGAAAGGACTGAAGAAAGGAGAAAGTGTCAAACCAGATTTCAGTCCTATAGTCACCTTCAGGAACCTAGAGGCCACTAGACACTTCACTTAGAGCAAGTGGACCTCAATTGTCTTTTCTACAAAAAGAACTGAGTAAAATGATCTCTTTGGACTCCATGAACTGCTTTTACTCTATGTCCATTTAAGACCAACAATGCAGTTTTTCAAGGTTTGAGAATATTTTTGCATCCTGACAGGGCAAGCTTGCAATCTGCTTTGCAGATTTTGGAGGTACAGGTGCATCTGTAAATCTCTTCGAATTTAGTAATTAAGTGTCCCACTTTCAAATCTCCTAATGAGAAATACACATGCACACACTCACATGACTGTCTATGTACACTTTTATGATCCAAGTACGCCCTGAAAACAGTGTCTACAACACAGGCTCGTGATTATAATGCTTTGCATTTGACAATTTCACATCTCATTTAGAAGATCCCCTTTAAGGTATTGAGTTTATCAGCAACCTTTTATGTAGTTGGATATCTATTCACTAATTAAACATCAGGTGCTGTTACCATCTTTCTAAATTAACACCCCTCTGTTACTAAATTTGTGCGGCCCGGACTGGTCAGAATTGTACAATGGCCCATTCCAGAACTATGAAATAAAAGTCTTCATTTTAGTCAAGTGCTCAAGAGATCTTTCTGTGCACTAAAGTTCTAGAAGTATAGTCTAGTGCTTCCCTTGTGGATTCAAATGGGTGGATTTTTTTCTACAAAGGAAGGAATAAAGGGACAAATGAACTGTAATCCAGCAAAGTCCTTGCTGTAATTCAGTGTGACTGGACTTAGAGTTACAGAAGTGTACATTGATCGTTTCTCTTATTTTTTTAAATATAGCCTTAGTTCTACTCTTATCCATGGCAGGGGACAACAGAACTGGATGAAAAGGTTTATTATATGCAAGATCCACTTGAAAAAATTACTTAAATCACTGGAAATCAATATGATAAAGGTTAACATATTTACTATTTTCTCTAGATTAAGTCACAACCAATCTATTACGTCTTACTGTATAGCTGGTGGTTTTGAAATCCCATAATGTACTGCTATCTACACAAAGTATCAAATTAAAAAAAAGAACTTCAGTTGTGTGGTAGAAACTCTGAAATGGTATATTACTAAATAATGAGAATATAAAAGTCAAGGACAAATGCTCATGAGACAGACCAGGATCTAGTTGCAACTCCAAGATCATGTGATTTTTCCAACAATTCACTTAAGTTCTCTGGGTTCCAGTTTCTTTATCCAGAAATGAGAGATTGATATTAATTTTATGTCCCAGCTCTAAAATTCTGAAATATAGTATGTCTGAAATCAATGCCTGTTCTGTCATCTCGGATATATCTATTGAAATTCAATAGGGAATCGCAAAAGCAGCATGAATAAGTCATCTGGGATTCCTACTATTTTACTGCTAAGAATAGAAGCACATGGCTTCACAGCCATCTCATGGTGCTAATGCAGAGACACTGTCCCCAACAGAGTTTTACTCTAAGCAAGGGGATGACAGAGTACATTTGAATACAGGGAAAGTTTTCCTTCTTTCCTTTCACTCTGATTTACCACCTGGAGTTGTTTAAAGCCCTTCCCCTTGCTAACTACCCAATTCACTCCCATGGGCTCCATGAATATGGGGTCAATGGGTGAATACTTTTGCCTGTCATTGCTTTTCAAAGCCAATAGAGGACTACTGAAAGGTAGTTACACCTGAAAAGTTACATAGTCACTCAGGCACTAGAAAATAAGCTGACAGGTCTTTCAGGGAGCTAATTATTGAGGCTGCTATTTGGTTTACTGACAGCATTGCTTGTTTGTGGGAAGAAACATATTTGTGCATTGCTTTTTCCATTACTGCTATTTCTATCATCATAAATAAGAATCAATAGGCCATTTCAAGTAGCATATGCTCGCTACCATTTAGCATCTGAGTGTCAGCTGTATACGGGGTAAACAGCAGTATCCCAACCTCCTTGCCGATGATGAAAACCCAGCAGACAGGAAAGAACTTCAAATTCAATAAGGCTGTATTTATAAATGTATATGTCTGTGTGAACAACTTGAGGGTGAGGGTATTCCATTCTGTCTCTATCTCCATGGCAAAGTGTGCAGCATAAGGTGAACAATCCAACATGAGTAAGTAAGTGAATGAGGAGTGGAAGAATAGATGGACAGATGGATGGATGGATGGATGGATGGGTGGATGGATGGATGGAAGGATGGATGGAGTTAAGGAAGGTTTTGAGATACTACATGGAGCTGACTGGATTTATTGGGTTGATCAGGGGATATTATTGTTTTGATAAAAAGCTGTGGTTTATTTTCTTTCAGGAAAGGTGCAGGCAGTAATATAGGTGAGTAGGCAGGCAACAGGAAGAGAGAGAGGAAGTATTTTATTTTAATTTTTGCTCCGCTGTCCACGCTGGTTGTTTTCCCTTAGACCCAGGACTCAAACCCAGGGGTATGTGGTTTGTGCTCCTTAGGAGGAGATTGGTGTAACGACTGCTCCACCAGGGCATGTCAATAAAGCTTATTTATAATTCACAATGGAGAAAAGACCAAGACACAGTGTGAGTAAGGGGGAGCCTGAAGAGCAGCTCATAGCACATAAGTCTGTGAGACAGTCAAGGTCAAGTCTCACCATGAAGACAAGAAAACAGGATGGTAGCCGTTTAAAAAGTCAAGCCAGACTTCAGAAGAAAAACTCTGCTGCCAGTGAGAATCTTTTTAGACTAAACATTCCACAGACTGATGAGAGAAAAGATAGGGCAAAGATAAAATTGGGATGGCACAGAAGAAGAGCAGAAGAGGCATTCCAATAGAGGTCTGAGTGGGGTCTAGGTGTGTGAAAATGCATACAGGCAGGGAGGGAAGAAGACCTACAATGCTCCAGGAAGTGCATGGGTGTCTGGGTTATGAGCAGAGGAAAGGCATTAAGGCTGGGAGTAGAATAAGAAAAGGAGGGAGAACAGGAGAGAGAGGGAAAGGGAGGTCAGGTAAATGTCTATAAAATAACACCCATCAGCACTGATAACAAGCATAAAGGAATCCTTTTTTTCTTCTTGAGAAAGACAAAGGGAATTTTAAGTAGGATTAAGTAGTAGTAGCTTTCAGAACTCAGCAGCTCTCAGAAGCAATAATAACTACATAAATAGCTAAGTGGATGGTAGGAATTACCTCACTTTGGAATTTGGCCAGCATATCAAAGTTAACAGTAACATCACATCTTTTTTAAAGCATTCCTGAGATTCTAGGGGGAAAAATCATCTCAGAAAACTGTTTGCACAAAATTAATTTTAGGCAAAGGATGCTCCTCACTGCTTGAAGATATTCTATCTCCTAAGAATTGATAAGACAGAAGCCTTTCCCTGCAGGGAGTTACTCTCCTATCCATGTAAATACAATGCCAGTGTTACCCGCAATGGAAGCAAATAATTATGTTCACAGATTACTGTCACCTAGTGTAAAATTTTACACAAAGCACACCTGTAAATGATGTTATAAATGTGGCAAAAAGAACTTTGCAGATATCCCACTTTCACAGAGTCCCCTAGGTATTTGACTTACTGTGGATGGTTAAAACACTTACAAGGCCACACTTTGAAACATGCACACCTGTATACATTCCTCTCTGGATTAGATTGAAGACAACAAATAGGAAATATAGATAATTTTCAAACAGAATATCTCTACTCCTGAGTAGTCTGTAAATGTTTCCACTTAAGTACTTGGGAGCACTAATGTGCAAGATCGTCTTTTCCCCTTCCCCCAAAAAGAAAAAGATTGAGTATTGATGGTAATTTGGAGCACAAATATCTTCTCTAGCTAACCATCTGAAAACATTCATGTAGTACTGCTTTTTTAAAAAATGTTAGAACATTGCATTCTTTGTTTATTCTTTCCACCCAGAGACAAGTTATTTCAGTATCATCCACAATGGAATTTGCATGAAAATCTGTTGACTGACCCTCTTCCCTAAGGGTGTGTTGCCCTCGCACTTGGAGGAAACACCATTTTCACTGCACTAGAAATAGTTCTAATTGAACAGACTGTTACCATTTTAGCAACACCCAAATACATCAAAGGAATCTGAAGCAGCTATGACACCAAGTCTGGATTCTATGCAACACAATTCAGCATTTATGCCTGAAATAACTATCCAATATAGACTCTCTACAGATGCTAAAGGAATATCTATATGCATCAACTTTTTTGAAAACATGAGTTTAACAAAACTGGTTATTCTGAAAACTTTCCATTAAAAATTATGTGATTGATAACTAATTTCCTACCAAAGTATTACATATGTATATATAAATATTTAAATATTTTTTGAAGATCTGAGGTCATCCACTTCCTAACTGATAGACTTCCACTAACACAGTCTAGCCAACAACAGGATCTGAATGTGTAGGTGATGGAACAATTTAGAATTTAAAATTAAGCACCATGCAAAATATATGAAAGACAAAATTCTCTTTGTATAAACTCTTTCAATTATTTCTGTAAAACTGCCCCCTCTTAATTCCCCATTATTCCTTGCTGTTGAATGAGTTCAACCTCTTCACTTGTTCCCACATCCATGTCACGTCCTACTGCATGTATGACTTGTCCTACTGACTCATCTTTTTCCTCATCTTGGGAGCTCTTTCCCCAATCTTTCTTGTTAAACACTCACCTCCTCCATTAAGCTTTGAATTTTAAATGTGAACTATAGGCATACATTTTTTGAACCTCCTTAATAACTGCATTCAAATTTAGCATTTATTTATGAGATTCACCCCTCTACTTATGTATATGTCATACATATCTTTTTTTTTCCAACTAAATCACATTATCTAAAGGTAACACCTCCCTTTTAATGCTTCTCCCTAAAATTTCTGTTGACTCTACTCCACATTTAATTTCTCTTTCTGTAGTTCTATTCCTTCTGAAAACTATGTTTATCTGAAAAAATGCTTAAGTGTGCCCTAGTCTAAAGAAAACTTCTGCAACCTGGCTTCTTTCTCAAGTTTTCCTACTGTATCTGCTTTCTTGCTCAGCCACACTTCTTGAAAAAGCACTTTCCTCTATTTTCTCTATTCTGGTTCTGTCTCAAGCCCTCACAATTTGAGTCTTTCTATCACAGATCTTATCCCTCAGCCACACCTCTCTGAACATGCACTGAAATGCACATACTTGTCTTCTGTCCTGGAGACTAAGATAATATCAGACACTGACTCAAGTTCAGCTCCTTCCCCCAAATCCATCACTCTGTTTCCTCTCCTGGCTCCTGCCCTGTAGTCTTCAGTTGCCAGCCCTCAGCTCTACTCAATCTCCTATGGCAATTGCATCGCTGCCCTAACTTCGGCTTCTTTAATTTATCTGTCTTTAACTTTCAGGTCTCCACCTGCCCCTCTCTGATGTGTATTTCTGGTGCGGAATTCTCTGTGGGATCCCAGACCTGATGCTACCATCTGCTGGACCGTTCCACGGGGTGATCTCAAAACCAAATTCAAGTTTGTCTCCCTAAACCATTCTTTCTTTCTTCACCATTTTTGTGGAGCTTGCTGGTTAGAGATTTAACATTCAAAAGCTCTACACTTGCAACCACCCTCAGTGCTAATCACTGTGCCCAGTAAATACCTACTAGGACTTTTATCCTTCCCACCACCAGGACTCCTAGGTGAGTCCAATTGACCTTTCTCACTTCTCTCTTCTAAAGACCAATCTTCCTGGCATTTCAGGTAGGAGAATCAGGTACAAGTATTTGACCATAATCCCAGATGAAAGCCCTCAAGTAATTCTACCCTACATGTAGGTTAAGGGTCAAGCCCTTCAGCTGTGAAGTTCTGGAACCAACATCAACTCTTGCATGAGTTGGCCCCAACTGGCCTCTTTAGCCTCCTCTGCCATAACTGGCTGTCACTCACTCCAGCCTGCCTGAACTTTTTTCTTTTTCTGTACCTTGAACAAAAAGGCTTGCCCTAAGTCCTGAGATGAGATATCGTCATCTCGTCACATGGCTAGCAACTTCTTGCCATTCAGGCTTCACCTCCTTACTGAAGCATTTTCAACCCAACAGTGTCACTGTATACTCCCAATACCACCTCTTTCACGTTTACTCTGCTGCCTTTCTCCTAAGTACATCTCAGCATCTAGAAATCTGTTTCCTTATACGTTTACTTCATAATGTCTGTCCCTCACACACCAATGTAAATCCTGGGACCTAGTCTGCCCTCACTCACCCCAGCTTTTGAGACAGCTACCTGACACAAGAAAAGTCTGAAGGCAGATGCCTCCACAGCCTGGTATCAATTCTCATATCCCCATCCTCATACTGTTTACATGTCTTCTCTGTATCACATATGAACATCTATTTCCAAAGAAAATGAGTGGAGGGAAAGGAAGACATATTAAAACATGGGGAAGAAGGAGGCAAGTAGGAATATACAGTTATAAAATGCTCATTCAAGTTGTGTAGCTTTTAGTGTAGAAGATTTATACAACTTAATTAAAATTATCTCCAGTGTTTTATGGGGATTCTTGCTCATGCTATGAACAAGACTCTTTAAATTCCATTTTCAATGGGTTAGATTCTAATACATAGTTGACATAAAAATTGATATTTATAGTGTGACCTGGCTAAATTTACTACTTAGTTCCAAGCAATTGTATCAATTCCATCATGTTTCTATGTACACAATCAGGTTATTTGCAAATAAAAGTTTTACCCTTTCATTTAAAAAATTCACATTCAATATCACATTATTTTTAACCACAAGTTACAGACACATGGCAAAGCATCAAATATCATAGCGTCTAAGCTCTGAAGAGAGATAGTAGTATTACATGGGACATGGATGGAAATAATTGAAAAATATTGTCCTTGAACAATTAATTGTGATCCATCATTCTGACTCTATTTTGAACTCCTGAAGAGCAATCTCATGTCTTGCTACTTGTCTGTATTCCATCAAACCTAGTGAAGTGCTATGTTCAGACACTCAATGTTTTTTATGCAGATTTGATAAACTCTCTACAGGTATATGGGACATGTTCAGTAAGTGCTTGTTGGTTGCAGTAAGGTTCAATCAGCAAACCTAAGTTTGTCGTTTGATCAGTGTATGTGCTCAGCCCTGCTGCAAAACTATAACGAGAGACATGAAGAAATAGAAGATACCCTCATAAATACCCATGTCAAGAAATTACCATCATCATTATCCATTTCGAAAAACTTCATTTCTCAGGGAATGATAAAACCAATGCGCCAAGAAAAATGTTTAAGTGGCTACCTGTGCATTTCTTTATATGACTGTTCCTTTTTCCATGTGATCCTAACTTGCATCCAAAATTCTCCTCCCAAAATTCTGCGAACCACACATTTCTTCGATTATTGGCAAGTGTTCGGCTTCTAAAGTATCGATCAAACCCTATTTTAAAGAAGAAAGGTCTGATTTTAATATTCAAAATCAAAACCGAATACTATCAAGAGTTTTGGAATGGATGTTATGTTGTGATAATTGCATGAAAGAAAAAAAAAAAAAAAACAAGAGGAATCAATTGCCCCAAAACAAGCTTCCCTGGTGACCAAGGCTGAGGTATGTCAGTGGACAATATCTCTAGTCCTAGCATTCACCATGCAGGCACCCAGATCGGGGAATTGACATTATAGAGACATCTGTCCTTGGTGTCACCCTCACAAGCTTGCCTTGTCCTCTCCTGGCCCCTGTGCAGCAACCAGAGGACCTCATGCTGAATATTCAGAAGAAACTCAGCCTCTTCCCATCCTCTGTCTCTCCTAGAGGGGCTGCATGTTCCAGGCTTCTATACTTCTGCCTGTCTGAAGATTTATCTACCCTATAGGTTCCTTTTTCAGCAAATTCAATTAGATAATCAGTACTAAATGTAATGGGTAATGGGTTAAACTGGCAGAGTACTTAGGTAACCACCTCATTGAAAGTAGATCATCTGGAAATAGAACCTTATTTCAAGATAATGGTAAAGGTGGTGATTTCAATCATTGTCAATACTATTGGAAAGTATATTTGAGAGACAGAGTGGCCCTCAGGGATGTTCCATATCTTTGCTGTGGGTTTATTTATTCATAGGGTCATTCCAGCCCTATGTCTTCATTTTCCATAAAGCAAACACTCTCCTTGTAACAATGTACCATTCCTATGTGCCTATGAAAAAACACAAACATAGAGGGCAATTCCTAGCACCATGCAAAGAAAACTAATGAGTACTTTTTTTTTCCAAAAACAAAGGCAATATGCAGAGTTTAATAGTTACTGTCTTGGCAGTTCTGCCATCAGAGATTAAAAGTTTTATCCAGAGTCATCAATACTGGGTGCATTTCATCATACACTGACATTCTGCTTTTACCTTTGAATTCTGGTTCAACTGGAATGAAAAAAAAATCTCTATGATGCATCCTTACCATCAATTGATGCTCTTTTGGGCAAAATCGTCACAGCCCCCTCTGCAATTTCCTCCTGCTGATAAACAGGAGCTATTTTGGATCCCCAGCTATCTGAGCCAATCCAGAGAAAATGTCCACTTTGGTTTAATTTTTTTGCTGCTTCCAAGATCCTCCTATAAGAATAAAAAGAAAGAAAGCAAATCACAATTATCCAAAACACTGCACTTATGAATGTTACAAGACCTGTTATATCAAGTTATATACACCCAGTATGTCACTGTTCAATAATTAGTCAATCATACTACTTGCCTGAGTCTTACCATCTCCTAAAGAAATATGTTGGAAGATTTGATCACAGCACCTGTTAATTAGCCTTATCTTTAATCTCTTCACACTATTCTGTCTATCACCTGGTTTGTCTTATTTATTTCAGTCCCCAGGTTTTACTCTATAGGCATTTCAGGCTTAGATATTAGAAGACTTTGGGACTTTATCCAACAGAAGGTGGTCTGTAATTGCAGGAGAATATTGCCATCCCCACAAAAGTTCACCAAATTTTACAGTGAACATGAGATATAATAGAAAAAGGATAGGTCCACAAATCTAATCCTACACAAGGAAGAAAAGCAATCGGTACCTGATGTCATCTTCATTGGCAAACATAATCACAGCTCGAGCATTAGGTGTTTCTAACAGGCGTTTGATAATTTTTTCAAATTCTCCAGGTCTTGGTTCACGTGGGATTTTCTGTGATTGAGCAATGCAAACACCACCTATTTAAAACAAATGTGATTCAGAAAGGGCAACTATTTCATTAACACATTTTATGAGATTAACTATTTTATAAAAACACATGATACAATACTGGATATTATTTCCCAAAATCCCTGTCATTCTCACCTATTAAAAGCAATCATGCTCATTTGTGTTAAAACATAGGCATCACATAAAATACAACAATTACTTAATCATATACCAAAGGCTTTTTCCAAGTTTAAACATCATTTTGAAGGATATGTGTGAGAATAAAACAGTGTCAAAAGTGAAAGACCTATTTTGATTTATTTAACATAAGCTAAAGGAAAAATGCCTGGATTCATAAAAAATATGTGTATGTCTTGTAGGTGAGATGACCTATTAAATAGGAAGTCCTTTTGCTACTTTTTTTTATTAGTAGCACCCCTGTAAAGTCAATGTCATTCTATAGGTAATAGTTTTACAGCAAGATTCTTAGGCATCAGCATAACAATATATTAGGAGATAAGCGCTCTTCCAAGCTTTTTGAAACACAATCAAGGCCCCACAGATGCAAACCCTTAGCTGACTTTTGTCTCTGAGGTGAAAACAAAATGGCAGAAATCCTATCTCATTATCATAAGAAAAAAAGGAAGAACTCTTCTTTTGGCCCCTCTTTCTAAGGCATGAGAGATCAAAGAGAAAAGACATGTCTGTCTATGAACATTACATTTCACGGGTGATAAATGAATGAGCATTAGAGACCTAGAGGGCAACCTCACTGATGGAGAAAAAGCAAGAGGCAATGAGCTCTGATAGGAGGTTACTGGAACAGACAAAGGGAAACAATGACTAAAATAATGCCACTGGGGCTGAGCAGGAGCAGATGGACCTGCTAGAATTTCTAACTCATAGAATCAATGGGACTTTACACAATTTCTTTCTGATAAAAGGAGAGTTCAGGATGGGATGCTGCCTACCTGATTCACACCAGACAGGCCCTTCCCTGAGCACTAGAGGCCAAAGAGGTCAAAGCTTATCTCTAACTCTCTGGAAAAAGCCCTGCAATCATCAACTTAATGTTTTACCCAAGATAAAGTAGGAACTGGGAAACCACCAAAATGTTGAAGGCCACTTCACAGACCTGGAGAACTTCCTGGAACATCCCCTACTTCTTCAGCTCTGGAACTTTCCTGCGAGTTCTATGCTCTTGCTAATTACAGACACTGGAAAGGAGGTCCTCCTAGAACCCCCTTCTCAAGCGTATAAATTCAAATAGCCTCCAGTTGGCAGCTCTCCCTGGCCAGGAGCCTCTATCTCCTGCTTTGTTTTCTGTCTCCTCCATTTTCTCTAATAAACTTACAAAACTGTCCTCAAAAATGCTTTCTTGAACCGTTCACCACTGATCTTAGAGCCCCCACATCACATCTTCATCTTTATTGAGCTATGACAGACAAATAAAAATTTTATACATTTAGGTTGTACTTATGTGATCTAAGGAGTGAGGTGATCAGGAAAACACTAGCCATGACTCTAAGGTTTTGGCCTTTACCAGTTTATATGATGCCACCATTAAACTAGTAGGAAATACAGGAAAAGGTAGATGGAGGAGAAAAGAATGATCGTGATTCAGTACAGGCGCTCTTCACAGCATCCATGGAACATCAAACTGAAAAAAATGGGTCTATAGTAAAGGAGAGAGAAGGAAAATGTAATTGCAATTTTGTCAGCGCTGATAACAGTCAGGAGTTGAAGTGTTGGGAGTGAGGTGACAGCTCAAAATATGTCATTCAACAACAGAAAGAGGTGAATGAGGGGGCTCTGAAGAACCCCAGCTCTGGAGAGGGAGGAAGTGAGACGAGAAAGCAGTGGTCATGTATTTTGAGGAGAAAACTTTCAAGACACTGTCTAGTGGTAAATCAAGGGTTATAGCATAATTTCTTTAAAAATAAACAAACAACAACAAAACCCCAGTAGAAATGCAAGCTGGAAACTGTAACACTCTCTAAGAAATAATATATGTTTCTAACTATGACTCCCTTTGATTAAACTGCTCTGATTACTGAAGTGTCCCTTTGAAGACATGTCCGTCATATCTAAGTACCATTCTGAGATTACTACTGAGCCCACAGTCAGAAGAAATGAAGCGAGAAAAATATGTATTGTGAGTATTTCAGATGAGACAACCAGACAATGCAGACAAATGGTTTAATTTGAATTAACTGATTCAATCATGAAGGATCTATGGAACATTCCTGTTTGAAAAAAAAAAAAAACTGAGTTAGGTTTAAATTTTACTTAGTCTAAATCAGTGTCCTATTCTTTCTTCGTCTACCTCATCTTACTTTTGTCTGCCTGGTCAATCTGTATTTTCCTAGAAAGAAGGACTGTACAATTTCAGCTGAGAAAATGCTGTAGAGAACCAGTTCCGCATGGTATTTTGCTGTTTGGTACCTTATGAATATTTTATTAAATTGTGGACTATATTACTTCTCAAGTGATTGGAGTTAGAAGATTAGGATTCTTTTCTTAGCCCTGAAACCCATTCACACCTTCTATCTTCACATCAGTCAAAAAGCCTGACCATAAAACCCACTCCTAAGTATTCATGGTCCACTATGCTTTAAGAACTACAGACACGTAAAGATTTCCTTTCCTCAGCAGTCTTCTAATAAAGTTGAATGACAAGCTGTGCCTAAGAAAAGTCAGAAAAATGTAAAATGCAAAAATTATCTACCAATGAAAAATAACTGCATACAGTAATCAAAAAGTAATAACATAGTGACTACCTAATCAATATGGGATATAATTTACATAGAGTAAATGGTATTCATTTAAACTGTACAATTGAATGAATTTTTTTTTAAAGGAAAGTTACAGGCAGGAATGACAGCAGGGAGGAAGGAGGAAGAGCTTTATTGTTCTATTTAGTTGTTCACATCAGTTGTTATTCGTAGTCCCATGTCTTGAACCCAGCACTGGGGGATATCCGTGGGACTGCTCCTAGGTGTACTGGACCCTAGGCCACCAGGGCGCACCCTCGATGAGTTTTGAAAAAAATGTGTTCACCAGTGTGAGGGCCACCGCAATGGAGATACAGAGGAACGCTGCCCCCAAAACATTCTTGCGTTCTCTATTGACAGTCCTTTTCTCTACCAGCTCCCAAACCTGTGTTAAGAAAATGATGTTTTCTACCACTGTAAAATAGTTTTCACTTTCTAGAATCATATATATGAACAATCATAAAAAAAAAGGACCCTTCTATGTCTGGCTTCCTTGACTCAGTATGATTTTGGCAGTTAATTCATGCTTTTGCCTGTACTCTTAATTATCCCCCAAAAACAGTCCTATGACTTCACAAGATGAAGGAGTCATTATATACTGTTAGAGTTTGGTTAAAAGTACAGTAAAGTGCAGTCAAACATCAGGTTTAATCAAAGATGTCTCCTATGCTCATTATCCATTGTTTTAACTTTTAAAAAGACTCCCTGACTTGATTTAGACAGCTGGGGTGGGAGAAAGGAGATGCCTTCCATCAAAAACCATGTCTACTGCATCTCTTTTTCCATATCTCACTCTGAAAGAGTACAGATTGTCTACAATTCAAGAGACACTCGCTTTCATATTCTAAAATGGTGTGCCCCATTTTGCAAGAAATGATTTTTCAAACTTGGCCCTTAGGAAAAAAATGTTGTAGGGAGGCACTTATAACTGATTGTTGTCTAGAATTTCCTGTCTGATTTCCTTGACTGTGTAAATGTTTTCATTTTGATTATTCAATAATCGTTAAAAGATCATTTGTTGAATTAAAACACTCTTCCACACACAACTCTCTCCTTCCTAGTCTCAGTCACTCTCTACATCTCACTGGTCCTGATGACAGCACTCTAAAAGGTTGGCATTATCACCATCTATCCGATGAGGAAACAGAGAAACAGGACTATCAAGTGCTGGCAAGAGGCCAGAACCCACATTCAAAGACAATTCCAACTGACTCCAAGTCTCACTTTTCCCATCATCTTGCCTATCTATAATTGACTCACCTGTTGCTTAATGGCTGACGCTGTTTGGATACAGTGATTGATGAATAAAATAAAGCAAATTTAAAGACTCATTTAAAAACTCAGCAGGTTGCCCCCTATAAATCTAATTGATGGCTACATACATAACCATACTTCTATTGTGTATTAAGAGCTAAATTAAGATACTTTGAACACATAGAGATTATAGGATAACTGAAATATCTTTAGTACATAACCAGTTCATCCTCAGGACTTTCCAACTGTACTCAAGACAATTTTTTTTGCAGTCCCTGGTCTTCCACTTCACCTTTGTACTGCAGTGGCCACTACCAGTATTTAAAATTTTTAGGATAAGTTTTGTCTTCACCTGAGACTCTAAGCTCCATTAGTATTTAACCTGGTCTTTCACATTTACTGCATCTAACACGTGACCCCATGTCCCCATATTGCATATGTGAGATTAGACTTCAACAAATCTTTGTTGACTGAATACATCTAACACTTGTACTAAGCACTACTGAGATAGAGAAATGGAAACAAGGTCATTCCTGTCTTCAAATATCCTCAGTCAAGCAGAGAATCAGAGAGACATGTAAATATATGCTTAAAAATAAGTGGCATAAAAGAAGTAAAATATATGAATCATGATCATTCAGAGGAAGTTGCACTGAAAGGGACTCTGCTTACCAAAAGAGTTTTTGATCAGGATGCTAAATGTTAGAATCATTGATTTATGTATATAATCAATTCTACTTGACAATGCTGAAACACGTGAGAGAATGGCTCAGTGTCTCAGGTCTGAGATGAAAGGTACATTCATAGATGTGGTTTGCCCAAACAGAAAGAGGTTGAAATGAGGGAAAAAACAACCTTGGCCTTAAAAAACTTGATGGCAGATCCCATATGACCTCAAACAAGTCTCTTATCTCAGGCGCCTCATCTTTGTAGCAAAGCCATAAAGACACTCTCCCAGAGATACTGAGAGAATCAAATTAAAAAGAGTAAAATGATAAAGTTCTATAAACATGGCATATCACTATGATTTTTAATTAAAATAACTATTTTACCAGATAAACATAATCATCTATCCTGAAAGGGAACACTGTTGATACTCAGATCTAAAACATGGGATTTTCTTGGTTTTTTTTATATTTTATATAAATATGAGAGAGAGAGAGAGAGAGAGAGAGAGAGAGAGAGAGAGAGAGAGAGAGAGAGAGAGAGACAATCATAAATGAAGGCAGACAGGCAGGCCTTAGGTTGGAAAGAAGATAAAGGAGTAAGAAGCACTTTATTTATTCATTTTAGTTGTTCTCCCCTACCATCCAACCCCAGAGCCATGAACCTGGGTCCTTGAATTTTATGTGGACTGTGCCCTAGGTACAGGCTTAACACCTAAGCCACAGGGTACAACAAATATGGAATTTTTAATAGATC
Organism: Solenodon paradoxus; assembly: GCA_004363575.1. Lineage (NCBI taxonomy): Eukaryota > Metazoa > Chordata > Mammalia > Eulipotyphla > Solenodontidae > Solenodon > Solenodon paradoxus. Next base: position 50,215 of record RJWH01005865.1, read on the forward strand.
ACATTCTTGTAATCTTCATCATTCTTTGAATAATTATCAAATACCCCAAATTCTGAGAAGTAATACTTACCTTCTTGTCTATGCCAATAAGCAAGATGATTAGATTTCACTTTTCACCTATGATGTTCATTATAATGTGACGGGAGCAATTTCAATGTAAGAATGAGAAAACTTACTATATTTATCTCCATATCTCTCAATTCCTAACCTAAGGGTCAAATCTCCTTCTGAATGGAGTCCATAAGTATTTCAAAGATTTGGGTTGAAAGCAGAAAAGCCACAGTGAAATATCACCTCATACCTGTGAGAATGGCTCTTATCCAAAAGGCTGGAAACAAGAGTTGGTGAGAATATGGAGAGAAAGTAATCATTATACACTGTAGGTGGTGGATGTATATTTGTGCAGCCATTATGAAAACAACATGGAGATCCTCCCAAAAAAATGAAAAATTAAGTTTATATAATCTTGTTATCCTACTTCTGGATATTTAACCAAAACACAAAAGTACTAAATCCAAGAGATATATGCACCCCATGGTTAATGCAGTATTATTTACAGTAGCCATGAGCTTTAAACAACCTAAATGGTACCCATCAACAAAGGTATGGATAAAGAAAACATACTATTCAGCTTTTAAAAAAGAGGACATTTGCAACACTGTGGTTGGATCTAGAGATAATTAAGCTTAGTGAGACAAATCAGGAGAAAGACATATATTGTATTACTTCACTATTATGTTGTATATAGAGAAATCAAGCAAATAAACCAAATCACACAAAAATGGACGTTTAGTTAACAGAATCAGATTAGGTAAAGGAGATAAGAGAAAATCAATAAAAAGGATCAGTTTGATGGTGAAGGATAGAACAGGACTATTAGTGGTAAACCTAAGGAATTATATTCAGATGTTGCTGTACAGTACATAAGATTCTATAATGTTATGATAAAATACTCCCTCATTAAAACAAAACATGTCAATCTAACAAGACAAGAGAATGGTAAAACCTGTCAAAATGGTACCAACCATTAAGTAGCAAAATCTATGGAAGTAACCACATGTTCTATTTCACTTAAACATTTGCCTGTATATTATTAAAAAGCTGAATTGTTGTAATTTGGATTCTCCAGGAATCAGATCCCTAGGAGGAGTTTGAAAAGCATGATTTTTGCCCTTGGCTTCCAAGCTATGCAGAGCTAAGAAAGAAAGCAGAACTTGGCAAAGGAGAAATTCAATTGGCTGTGACCCAGTGACAAACTCCCAATGCCATTCGTTGTCTTAAAGCTAGAATGGCCTGCAGATATGCCCCAAATTAGGTCACAAAGTCCAAGCTGTTAAACCTCCACATTAATCAGTCATTGATGTGGGCCATTCTGAGAAAGAGGGCAGAGACTGTTGCCAGTCTGTTCTCCCCAGTGGGCAATCCTTCAGGGGTCTAGAGAGCAGTCCCAGAATCAAAGGCAACAGTTCATTCATGAGAAGGAATCGAAAGTGGGAGTCACCATACATAAGAATTGAAAGTTATAGAGAACTGAAGATATTATATCTCAGAAATGATAGCATAAGTCAAATAATGAATAACATTTTATTGTTTAATTTCAAAACTTCTCTTCAAAGAGGACTTATTGCACATAAAAAGGCATTCTATACAAACCAACATAAAACTAGAATTGTAGCTGGTTCAGATAGGAGAAATAGGATCATAAAGTTTCCTGGTATTTTAACAGAGAAGTTTGTTAAAGCAATATGAAAGGATAAAGAATATTGTTTTAGTTGTCACTTATTTTTAAGAAGAAAATCTCTATTAATAAAAGAGGAGAAAAATTTAAAAAAAATAAAAACAATGTCACAGCAGCACGTTCCAACTGTGATGGAAATCGAGGAAGATTAACTTATTAGGAAGGAAATGACTCACAAAGCTATTTGTAGAATATTAAGTGTAGGGGTTTTTTTTAAATAATATGATGGTTACCATTTTCTCAAGTTGGTCCACTATTTCCATCAGGTTAAAATCTAAATATATCAAATCAGATCCCTGGTAATATGACTTTTAGATCTACCTGCAGTCTGGTTTTTGTGCATTTACAAACACAATTACCATTTTATCAGATGTTAAAGGGAATGAGCAGACTCCTGGTAACAAAAAGAAGTTGGTCAAAGTTTTAGGTTGGCCAAAAGAAATTCCCTTTAATTCACCATTTTTGGTCTAATAAAGATATAATTAACCATTATTTATTTATGGAAAGCACCTTCAGATAATAACAAGGAGGAACCCCCAAATAACAAGATTTCATTTTTTCTTAGAGGCAATAGAAACACATAAACTCTCTACTCTAATTACCTTTGTCATTTGTTTCCATCTTTCTGGATATATAAGTTTAAAAAAATAACAAATAAATAAAGCAAACCAAAATTTGGTCTAATGTAATTGGCCCTTTACTGATAGTTGAATAAAATTTTTCAAAGGTTCAGATAAGTGCAATCACACCTCTCGTAACAATAATTTCACCTCCTTATGTGATGTGCAGCTGGGACTTAGCCGAAAAGTG
>RJWH01005865.1:52862-66658 GCA_004363575.1 Solenodon paradoxus
TTCTCTCTCTCTCTCTCTCTCTCTCTCTCTCTCTCTCTCTCTCTCTCTCTCTCTCTCTCTCTCTCTCTCCCCTCCCCCACCTCTCTCTTCCCACCCCAACATTTTTTTCTTCTCTTAAATGCCATGTGGACCGTTTAAAGGGATTCTGAAAAGCAATGAAATGAGAGAATTAAACTCCTGGCACGGAAGAGGCATGAGTCAAATCTACCACTCTGTGTGTCCTCTGAGGAGTGACAATAGGGATGATTGTCTATGAAAAAGATTGCACAGTAAGCCCTTCTCCTACCTATCTGATGTGTGCTCTCAGAAAGACAGTGATGTTCTAGAGATAGATAGATCCAGGATAGGCTCATAGGGTCAATGTCCATGCTAGCTCTCTAATTCAGTAACAACTCATGACAGATCCAAATGCCTGCTCAGAGGAACAGAGTGGTAGCTACACATCATCTCAGGGACTAGGTTTCCTAGTTCCATTATGTGGTCCTTCTCTTTCTAGCAATGTGACTCTAACAAGTCAGGCAACTTCTCTTTCCCTCTGCTTCTCATCTCAAGATTTAGGGGTTGCTACTATCTTCCAAATGGTTCACTGTAAATTAAATAAGCAATAAGGGATATTTTTTCTCCAGAAAATACATTTTTATAAATTGTTTAAATCGAAACTGACAAACCCCAAAGAGAAATGGTAATTCACCATTTCCATATTCACTATATCAAACCATATTCAACTATAACCTAGTCTCTAGACAACTCAAACTTCATTTCCCAGATATTCAGAGAATTATAACTCTTACTAGAGATTACAGTCAGTGGGGATGTTCATTGCAGAGAGTTCTACAGTTAGAAGGAAACTCATGCCATACCACAGGCTAACTAAAGCAAAACACCTAGTGTTGTCTCACTCTGGGAAGAAATAAATGGAAATACCCAAGAAGGTCTGGGTACAGTAGGTGGGAAAGATTTGGGAAAAGAAAGCAAGCAAGAAAGAAAGAAGAAAAGGAAACCAGCAATGAGAGAGTGAGAAGAGAAATGAAATTTGGGAGGAAAGAGAAGAATAGAGAATAGAAGACCATAGAGACCATCCAGATAAAATGCATGTTTGGAACTGGAAAGAAGTATTCTCTGTAAAATCAAGACAAAGATTTCAGGGTTCAGAAGAGTGGAGAAGGAACGTTTGACAAAGCAAATAACTTCTACTAATGGCTGTGCATATTTGCATTTTTTTATTTTTTTTTTAATGCTTGGGATTTTTGTTTGGTTTTATCTGGTTTTTTTTTTTACCATTTTAAAGTAGATTCCAGGACACTGAAGCCAACAATATGACAGAAAAGTTTTCAAAAGATAAAACTAATACCTTGTAAATGCTCAAATGCCCAATATAAACAGACTTTGTGTAAAAAGAGAAATTTCATATTTTCCAGTCCATTGCCTGTAAAAACCATTATGCCAAAGACTATTGGACTCAAAGTGTATAGTTTAAATTTCTTATCCACTCCCCATAGAAAAAAATAATAACATTGGAGTTTAAAAAGTTCAGTAGATAATTAGTAATTCAGTTACAGATTAGGAATTCATTACAGAATTACACTGTGAAGGGGAAGGAGAACCCTCATAGGACCACTCTTCTTCCAACATCCAACAAATATTTATTGAGTAGCTACTCTATGTCAGAGCTTTTTGGATATTAAAGTAAGCTTTTTTAATCACTTTCTTCTTTTTCTTGAAAACTTTATTATTTCTTTTGTTTACATTGCCATATCCATTTTAGAATATTGATATCATAACTCAGTCTGTGAATATTTACACCACACTCATCACCAGAGTTCTTTATACCACCACTTTGTTCCCTCTGCTATTCCCTCCCCTCTCCCAACACCCAGGTAGGCAGTCTTGAGTCCTGTGAATTTTGTTGGGGGTTTTCTGCTTATGTATCTTGTTTCTTTATATTCCACATATGAGTTAAACCATTTTGTACTTGTCTTTTTCTTTCTGGTTTATTTCATTTAGCATGATCCAACCATGTTGTTACAAAAGATGATTTCATCTTTTTGTAAATACCTGCATAGAATTCCACTAGAAAAAATATTAAGATTGGAATTTAGGTTGTTTCCATGTCTTGGGTATTGTGAATTGTCCGTCTATGAATATAGAAGATCAAATTTTTTTCTTGTTTTTGTATTCTCTATGTACACGCTTAGAAGAATAAAAAGTCTGATTTTTTTTTTGAGGAATCTCTTCATAGCGTTTTCCAAAGAGGTTGCACTAATCTATGTTTCCACCAACATACTCTTTCTAACACTTGTTGTTTCTAGACTTTCTGACATAAGCCATTCCACTGGTGTGAGGTGAATTTTCATGTAGTTTTTATCTGCATTTCTCTGATGATGAGTGATGTAATATTATTTTAAGTGTCTGTGGTCTTTTCTAAATAGGTGTCTATTCAGTTCTTCTGCCCACTTTTTGAGTGGGTCCTTCATTTTTTTTTGGTGTTGAAGTATATAAACTCTTTATATATTTTAGAAGTTAATCTCTTGCCTGAGGTATGTTATACAAATATCTTCTCCCATTCAGTGGGTTGCCTTTTTGTTTTGGTGGTGGTTTTTTTTAACTGTACAGAAACCTTTAGTTTGATATATTTCTGTGTTAAGTTTTACTTTGGGTTTTTTTTTTTTTTGCACTTGGTGTTCTTTCCCACAAAGACATCTTCAAGGTTGATGTCATGGAATTTTTTCTACATTATAGGATAGTAATAGTTTGGGGTCTTATGTATAACTTTTTGAGGAAGAAGGAAAACTCCCAAAAAGTTCTATGAGGCTAACACTACTCCAACTTCAAAATTATAAAAATCATCAAAAAAGGAAAATAAGGACTAATATCAGAGACAAAGAACACAGATGTAAAATTCCTCAACAAAATGTTGGCTAACCAATTCAACAACATAGTATTACAGTATTATAATAATGATCAAGTGAAATTTATGCCAAGAAACAAAGACAGTTCAACATATGCAAAATCAATTAATGTAATACACAAAATCAACAGATAAAATAAAAAATCACGATCATATCAATAGATGCAGAAAAAGTATTTGAGATGATTCAATACTAATTCATGATTTAAAAAATTCTCACCAAAATAGAAATAGAAGGCATATACATCAACATAATAAAAACAATATATGACAAATCTACAATGAACATCCTACTCAATGGTAAAAAACCAGAAGCCTTTTCCCCAAGTCTGAAACACAACAAGAATGGCCACTCATATCACTGTTTGACATAGTTCTGGAAGTTCTGGTTAGAGTAATAAGACATTATAGAAATCTAACCTGAAAAAGAGGAAATAAGACTATCATGTTTTGCAGACGACATGATATTACTCTTAGAAAATTTGAAAGACTCCACAAAAAAACTGCCAGAGGATCGACTTCCAGGTGGTGACTCCATAGGACACACTTTCGGGTCGCTCCCCACACAAACACACACACACACAAATCACCTATTTTCCCAAGACAAAATATCAAGAAACAACCGGCACTCCACCTGGAGACGGATCAGCTGATGATTAACAATGGGTGAAGACACCTGGCATGGTTCTGAGCTAAGCCACCGATTTGGAGTTGGAACAGAGCTCAGGGGTCTCTGGACTCACGGTGGGACAAAGGCTAGGGATTTTGGGACCAGCTTCGGAGGCAGCGAGAGGTGGGCCCAGTGGGGTTGAGACAGGGAACCACAGAGGGTCAACTTGGGAGGGGGTGAAAGGAGAGCCAGTGCTCAAGGAACTGAGCTGCAGCCCATGCAGTGAAATTGTGCTGGGTGCAGCCATAACTGAACATCAGCCAAATCAAACCTCTCTGACAACCATTTCACTCCAGAACCTGGGGTCCACTAAGTGGAAATCCCGCCCACCACATATCTGCCCTCCAGAAACCCTGCCTATAGGATGCCCCACCCCCTTGAATTACAGTGAGAAGGCAGTCCCAAGCCTTGAGCTACCCACTATCACCACCTTGTGGGTAGAGCCGAAACTGCAGCCTGATTGCCAATCCTGGGCTAGTCAAACCTACACAACACCAGGGAAATCAAAACTCAGAAATATTAACAGAATGCTGAGTACAGCGAAGGCACAGAGAAATAAGTGAAATGATGGAGCAAATCAAAAACCCAGGGGAAAAGCTGAATACAGCAGATGTATGTAAATTACCTGAAGAGAAATTTAGGGTAACAGTAATTAACATATTCATGGATATCCTAGAACAGTAGAGGCAGTAAACAAGAATGTCAGGAAGCAAAGAGAAGAATTAAAACAAGACATCAAACAGGTAAGAGACATGATACCAATAGAGGGACTCGACAATTGGATGGATGAAACTTCCAATAGAATCAGTGATCTGAAAGATAGGACAGAGGAACTCAATCAAGAAAACCAGCAAAGAGATAAAAAATTCAAAGAATCGAAAGACAGCATTCGAGACCTCTAGGATAACATCAAAAGGAACAACATTCACTTCATAGGGGTCCCAAAGGAAGAGAGAGAAAGGGGGAAGAAACCATATTAGCAGAAATAATAGAGGAGAATGTCCCCAATTTGAAGAATGAAGCAAGCCTCCAGATCCAGAAGCCCAGAGTTCCTAATCAAAGAAACCCAAAAAGAAATACACCTAGACACATCGTCAGGTATTTCCCCAGGGAGAAAGCAAAGAAGAAAACAAAAGGCGAAATCAATCAAAACATAACTGCACCCATCCAACCTAAAAAGAGAAAGAGAACAAAGTCATCATCTGGAGCAACATACATGAGACAAATTATAAAATGACACTAAAAAGCTATACATCAATAAGCCTAAATGTTAATGGACTGAACTCACCAGTCAAATGACACAGAGTGGCTGCATGAATTAAAAAGCATAACCCAACCTTCTGCTGCATACAGGATCCCCATGTTTAGTCACAATAGCTAAGAACTTGAAATTACCTAAGTGCCCAACATCAGATGAATGGACAAAGAAAATGTGGTACATATCTTCTATGGAATACTATACAGCCCTTAGAAGAGATGAAACCCTGTTATTTCAATCAACATGGCTGGAACTAGAGGAGATTATGCTAAGTGAAATAAGTCAAAATTAGAAAGACAGATACCAGACGACCTCACTTATAGGTGGAATGTGAATAGACAAAACAAAGGAACAGATGAAAAATAACCAACCTTGAAACATTTGCAACAGAACTGAGGTTACCAAAAGGGAATGGGGTGGGTGGAGGCAAATGGTGGTGGAGGCGACTGGACAATGGGAAGAACACTTGGTGATTTGATGGAGGGCATGGTGTGTTGAAATATATCTAAGAAATGGGAAATCTATACATAGGAAATTATTTTAATGTAAAGAATAATTACAACAATAAAAAATAAATTTTAAAACTACTAGAAACTATAAATGAATAGAGCATGGTGCAGGATTTAAAATTAATCACAAAAATCAGTAGCATTCATGTATGCAAACAACAAACTAGAGGAAAGAGAAATTAAGAAATCCCATTCACAGTAATACCCCAAAAAATAAAAAACATGGGAATAATCTTAACAATGGAGGTGAAAGAACGCTACAGAGAAAACTATAAAACTTTAACAAGATATAGAAGACACAAAGAGATGGAAGAATATTCTGTGCTCTTCGATTAGAAGCACTGACATAATTAATATGGTCATCCCACCCAAAACAATATACTTTCAATATATTTTCACAGTAATTGAATAAACAATACTGAAGTTTTTATGGAGACACAGAAGGCCTAAAATAACCAAAGTTATCCTCAAATAAACAAAAACCAAACCAACAAAAAAACCGAAAAACAGCAGAGGAATCACCACACCCCTGACTTTAAATTGCACTACAGAGCAATTGTCATCAAAACAGTATAGTACTGGAACAAAGACAGACACACCAATCAGAGGAATAAAATGAAGAGCCCAGCAATAAAGCCACACCTATACGGACAACTGATCTATAACAAAGAATTCAAGAGCATGCGATCAAGAAAAAAAAGTCTATTCAACACATGGTAGTGGAAAAATTAGACAGACACCTTAAATGGAAAAAAAAAAACCAGTCCTATACACAAAACTTAAGGCCCTTGATTTCGTAGAACTCATATTCCAGTACACCTCTAAAATCTAATGCAACCAAATACCTATGGGCATTCGCTGGATGTGTGACGAATAAGAGAATGAAGGAGAAGTTCCTTTTGTGATGTAATGACCTAACAAAGAGATAATAAGCATCATTCAAAAAAAGGGAAAGTATCTGTGTCTGCCTCTTAATGTGTATATAAAATAAAGCTATTTCCAAATGTCTTCTGCAAATAGGAAGTCACAACATATCTCAATAACAGCAACAGATCTTGCAGACTATAAGTATTCTTCTATCCAGCAACCAAGTAGAATATTTTTCTACTTATCAGCTTTACTTTAATTCTGTCATATAGTAGTTTTCAATCAGTTCAACGGCTACTCAAAGGGACTGACATTTTCCACAGAAGGAAGGAACTGATAGCTGAAAAATTGATTTTTTCAGAATCTTTCAAACAAGGATTGCACCACAACCAATGTTAGGAAATGGACCTCAGAGAATGAACTAAGCACCAAATACATTTAAAAACTCAGAAGTTCAAGCAAATGCAAATACTTAGAGTGTTTCTGTAGTAATGAAAGATCACTTCCTACAGCGGTATTTGACCTATGTATTTGATATATAGAAAGGTGAAGTATACTTAAATATTTAACTTCTTGGATTCAAACAGAACAAAAAGATGAGGAAAGTGAATAGAAATGTTTTCCAGAGCCAGCCATCTTACACTTTAATTCTTTAAAATATTCTTTTAAAAATTCAGACAGCTTTATTGAGGTATAATTTATATACTAAAATGTATATGATATATTGAGAAATGTATAAATATCCATGATATTATTATCACAATTAAGGTAATACATATATCCATCATCTCCAAAAGTTTCTGTGTTTACCCTTTTTGTATGTTAAGAACACTAAACATGAGATCTACCTTCTTAACAAACATTTAAATGCATCAAACAGTGCTGTAAATCATAATTACTGTGTTGTACATCAAATCTCTAGAACTTACTCATCTTGCATAAGTAAAACTCTTATCTCCATTGAACAAAACCTCCCCATTTTCTGCTCCCTCTACCCAAGCCCTAGCAACTACCATTCTATTCTGCTTCTATAAGTTTGACTATTTTAGATACCTAAGTAAAAACATCATATTTTTTCTTCTGTGACTGGTTTATTTCACTTAGCATAATACCCTTCAGTTTCATTCATGTTGTCACAAATAATAGAATTACCTTCTTTTTAAAGGCTGAATAACATTATTCTGTGTACATTATATATTTTCTTTATTCACTCAGCAGTCAGTGGACATTGTCCATATCTTGCATATTATTAATAATGCTGCAATGAACATGAGGGTGCAAATATCTTTTCCAATCCTATTCTCAAGTCTTTTGGATAAATACCCAGAAGTGGTATTGCTGAATCATATCATAGTTCTATTTTAATTTTTTGAGGAAACTATAGTTTTTTCAATAATGGCTGTGCCATTTTACATTCTTACCAACAGTGCATAAGAGTTACAACTTCTCCAGCTCTTGCCAATACTTATCTTTTTATACTAAATAATAACCTACAATGTATAAATATAATAAATATCCTAATAGATTTGATGTGATATCTCATTGTGGTTTTGCTTTTGCATTTTGGTGATTTTAGTACTGAGCACCTTTTCATATACAACATGACTATATGTCTTCCTTGGAGAATATTTATTCAATTCTATTGCCCATTTTTAATGATGTTATTTGGGTTTCTGATATTGATTTGTAGGAATTTAAAGGACTCTTGTTAAAATAAATATTAGACTAGATTTATTCAAAATAGAAGACAATCAGTAGTTTGGGCTCTAAGCACCATAACCATCATACACAGAAAAATGATTACCCTATTACCTTTTCCTTAATGAAAAATTCATTTAGACTAAATATAAATTAATAATAATGACATATTGAATATTTTCCATGCTTTAAAATATCATCTCACCTTCATAACATCAAACATTTCTTTCTATACTGAAGAAACAGTCTCAAGCTCACATAGCAAACTTCCTGAACATAACCTTGTATGCCAATACACTTATTTCATTGTGCTGTTGTCTCTCAATAAGTACATCCTTGGTCATTAAATCTTCTCAATATAAATACTAAATACCCCCATGTACATGTAAGGTAGTATAATCAACAAGTGAATTCCAAATTTTTATACCATCAGGACAGAATAATTTAGAAAAATGCCTCTCGATCTAGTTCAGAGGAGGCAGAAAATCATTCACTAATATCCTCTGGAAGGAGCACCCTGCAGGCTTCTTCTCCCCATAAACCCGGGGAAGCCCACCATCACTCATGGAACATTAACTGAGTTCTTACTACATGCTGAGAGCTCTGTTGGAATCTGGAGTTATAAAAATGAATCAGAAAACCGAGTCCCTAATCCTGAGGTACTCAACAGTAAATAACACAATATGTAAACAATTGTTACAATTTGATGTGAGAAATGCTATAATAGTGAATAGCCTAGAGACACAGAACCAAGAGAATGGAATCTAGTAACTGAATAAAATTCACAGGCTCCTGCCAGTGAACTTGGGAATATATGCTCAGAGAAGCATAAAAAGTAGTTGCATGGGACATTGAAGTAGACTAGGATCAAAAAGTCGGAAAACATTCTAGAAGCTTCTGATTGATTTTCCAGCCAGAAACCAGCAAAATCTATTTCAAATGGAGATTACCAGGCAGGTAGACATGTTCATTATTTCCCATGAAAATACAATTCTCATCAATAACTGAAAAATGATGTAATAAATGCCCTGCATGTATGTAAATAAGAGGATATAATTTGCTTTTCCACAGCAAGAGATCACTCACCTTGGGACAGAAGCAGAGAACAAAAGTTAAAATAATCTTTAAAATGGTTACTTGAAGGGGAAACAACAAAGCATCAGTTCTGAGAACCAGGGATTTTGGCTAGGTACGATAAGTGGTCATTAAACTAATCAAATAGCAATCATGTATTTATTTATTTCAATGTTCCAACATGCCACAATTTATAAGAATTTTTTTGTCTTATTCCTATTACTAGAAATAGCAAACAGCAAGCCAAAGCAAAACAGCATTATTTAAGGATTCACTGTCAAACACTCTTTCATGAAAACGAAGAAACTTCTACATCCTCAGGGATATAGGAAATGCAACAGGTGTGTTATAACATTTGCATTAAATTATAATGTTTTTCTAAGGGGATTCTTAGAAAAGAAAATTAAGCTTTCAGTAATCCCAGCATTATGCAAACACCACAAGGAAAACCAATCAGAACTGAAAATGACAAAAAGATAACTATTGGTTATCACATAAACTTCTGATATAGTTTCTACATTTTCTGTTCATGCAGTAACTCTCATATAAAACTTATTCTCTTTACAGAATAATTTAGAAAAATGCCTTTTGGTCTGGTTCAGATTGGGCAGAAAATCATTCACTATATCCTCCAGAAAAAGCTCCCTGCACTTCTATCTTAACCATATGTAACATGTGAATATCTATAAAATGCAAATTAGCTTGGCTTTTGAATAAATTCCTGAAATATGAATGATATAGCTGAAACACCGGGTCTGATATGATACCATGCTCACTGGTGACATGACAGAATTTTCTCATCTCTATATTGGATCATGCCCATGTTCCATCTGTCTGACCCTGTGCAAATATGGAAACTTTCTGATTCTTATTTCTGCCTTTTAAAAAGAAGGGCATTTGATAGGATGATTTCAAGACTCCTTTGAATTTCAGCATTTTGTGGTTCTATGAATATACCACATACACTGCCTCCCATGAGTACTGTGAATTATGCAAGTTCTAATATAGGAATAGAACATCATGTGAAATACAATGAATCTCTCTTTTTTTAAAAAAAGCCTACAAAATAGCATCTAGAGGATACACAACAAAACTTGTCCAATTCAAAATGATAAAGCCTGGCTCATTTGTCAGAGAAACATTGGCTAACTTAGGAACTTATTTTTACAGGAGTATGAGTGTATCAGTCAGGTGCTTGGGGTCTGGAGATCAATTCCATGGTTCCTTAGTAGTTAAAAAAATGAAATGTGAGTGAGGGATGGACATAGTCACGCTGAAGTAAGAGACATTTCTACGTGAATAGGTCCATCAATAGCTTTTATTTTCACAATTCAAAAACAGCTTCCCCTCTTCTCATTTTTTAAATTTCCCTCTCATATTTTTTTATCCTATCCCATGCTCCTTCTCTTCCTTTTCTTTTCTCTTAGTTCAGCCTCATACCTTTCAAAAAAAGAGAAGAAAATGGTGACAGGTCACCTGAAATGGCACCTTTTCTATTACTTCTGTCCTGTTACCCTAAGACTCACTACAAGGACAGGAGCAGCAAGAAAGAGCTGTTGTGTGGCCTAGAGTCTAATTAAACATGGAAAATAAACATGCAAAGATGTTTGCTCATCTCTACTTCCTTTAAAAATCCAACTAAGTTTTCGAGAATAAAATGAGAAAAACAAGAAATGTCATCAATGCTTTGAAAGCTGAAAAGCAGGGCATGACCAAATTTTAACTGACTTACTCCAATAGAAAAAACTGAAAGATAAGCCCACAAAGATGTGGGCATGGGGTTGAAGTCAACAGTAACAAGACTGTCACTCCAGACCAGGAAGACTCTGAACACAGAAGTGCCAGAGACTCCAGAAGGTAGGGTTGGAAACAGAGTTGGGTGAAAATCTTGGTAAGTCCCTTCCACCAACTCCAGTCTCTCTGCACAGAAGACCACAGGGTACTTTTTGTACAGAATGAACTCTAGCACACCAGGGACAGCTAAGAAGGGAGCAAGTTCCTATAAAGTGAAAGTCTGTATGCTGAATGGGGAGCCCCAGGTCCTCCTTCCCAAGTTCAGCAGCCTAACCTTCACTCCCTAGGCAAAAAATTAGAAGACTCATCTCTGGAGAAACTGGTCAAGGGTAATCCCATACTGTTTCCCTTTGATAATGGATGTCATTGCTTCCCAATGAAAAACTAAATTACCAGATCTTCTTGCTCAATTTAAAATAAAGTCACCAGTCAAGAACCTTAACCATAATTCCTGAGTTTCCAAACACCTGAGCACCGAGCACTGAACTCCTAGTACTGAACCAATACTAACCAGAAGTGATTAACTGAGAGGATGAAGAAGACAAAACAAAAGTAGAAGATGACTTCAAGAATATTAATAGCTGCAGAGAGCAGATATTAAGTTCATGTATCAAGAATAGGAAACTATGAAATAAAAAAAAAACATGGACATGATAAGAAAGAGAACTTCTGAAAATTAAAAAAGTAAGTGAGGCAGGAAGATCTCAATAGATAATATACCAGAGAAAGTTGAAGAAAGATCTCAAAGTAATACAAATGAAAAATGATCATGATTTACAAGATTCATTTAAGAGGTTCAACGTTCCAACTTTAAAGTTTCAAAAAGAAAGTAAAGAAAGCCATTACCAAAGAAATAAAATATTTCTCACAACTGAAGGACATGAGTTTTTAAATTGAAAATACCTAGCAATTGTCTAACAAAATGAAAAGTGAAGGAAGAGAAGGAGAAAAAACCTACACTGAAGGAACAATAATACCAAATTCTAAAACTCTTTAGCATGAAAAGAGATTGTAGAATAAGAATTAGTGTTTAGAATGTCTCCAGGATTTTCAACAGAAATATTGCTAGTCTGAAGAACGCAAAGTAACACCTTCAAAATGATGATGAAGGGCAAATTTTATTCTAGACAAACGTTAAACCAGTCAAGCTATAAATCAAATGTGTGGGTAGAATAAAGTATATGACTATGCAGAAATCTTTACATACCAGGCCCCCTTTTTAAGAAGCTTTCAAGGATATATACCATTAGAATAAGAAAGGAAATAAGAAAAAGGAAGAATCTAAATCCAGATAACAGGTAATCCAACACAGGAAAGGTAAAAGGATTTCTCAATGTGATAATGAAAAGAGGTCAGAGTTAAAAGTCACACAATTGGTCTATAGATCATCCAGTCCAGATTAGAGCAGGAAAATGGAAGACTCCAGTCACATATCCAAGATAAAAAATAAATAGAGCTGATGAGCTGTTTAATGTGTTTAGATGTACTAGAATAATATGTACAGTTCTATCAGAGTTTGAGGATAAAATAATAATATATAGAAAACCAAACATGTGACAATTCAGAATTATTAATTCCAGAGGGGAAGGCATCGTATAAGAAGATGAATTTTATTTAAGTATGTTCACTAGATCAATTGTCTACAATTCTCTACAGGCCATCATAAAACAAACACTGAATAGCAACTGAACCAAAATTATGATGCAGTCCTACCAGGAGGTTAGAGAAATTTTGGTACCCATGTGCACATGAATATGCAACTTCTGTAGGGTAGAGAGTTGTCATCCTCTTCCATAGTAGGAATACAATAAAGATGAAAGTTCAAAAAGTCAAAATAGCAGCATAAACATGTTATGTAGGAATAGGAAGACAAATACCAGAAAAAGAGGAGTTGAAAAGGTTCTAGGAGATAAAGACTCAAAAGTGAGGGGAATGAGGTGAATGAATTCTGCATCTTTGTTATGACTATTTGCACTTTATACAATGTTACCTGGATAAAATATATACTTGGGGTTGTGCTTTTTACTCAGAAAATAGGAAGAAAAAGAGTTTAAAGATAGCAAGATGAATTCAATCCTATATATTAAGGAAAGTGTTTTCTGTAACCAGGTTTCTCTTAAAAACATTTGTGCAGTTTTACATCTGTGCTGCATTATCTTACCTGAGTGGGGGTTTTGTTTATTTAGTAATGACATAACAGATGCTTGTTTAATCTTATTGGGACCAAATTGCAGACAAGCATGCATACTGACAAAAATAATAATTAATAAGAACTTGACAACCCATGTTGCTAGGTTTCCAAGCACCAGCTTTCCACCTTAGTCAACCTGTCCATAAATTGTTTCATACCTAAACTCCAAAGATTCTTCTCAGACATATCGGCAGTTGGTTTGAATGACATGAAAGACCTGTCATTTAAACAAAACTGCAACTGACACTTCATTTGGATAGTATTTGCAACTTAATATGTTTGTTGTTATGAAAAAAAAAAAGGTTCAGCGGTCTCCTACATAAGTGCGTGGTGAGCTCCCAGATAATCTATTTCAGCACTTCAAGGACCTCAAAGGAGAGAAGTTTTATGGGTAAAGTAGCCACAGGATACGGAGGAACACAGGAGGACTCCGAGATGGTATTTGCAGCAGTGGGCACTGGTGAACGGTACTATTCTACCAGGTACATGACACGGCAGCATTTTGTCACGTGTTCAATAGTATTCATCAGAGGAGGTGAGTGAGAGTCGGAAATATACCAGTGGCTGCATTCCACAGCCCTGCAGGTAGGGCTTGAAGCCCTGGCAAGGGTGCTTTCAGCAAGGCATGAGCAGGTATGAAAGAGGTTCTTGGCAAAATTTTAGCTAATTTGTCCAGAATTGAAACTTGATGAATCCTACGTGGGAAATAAATCACAGATTTCAATAATCTGTGATTCAAATTCATCAGCACATATTTTTAAAATATTTATCGTACCTGGAAGCACTGGAAACAAATTTGTACCTCACAGTTCTGCAGAAAAGAGTCG
>RJWH01005866.1:0-66539 GCA_004363575.1 Solenodon paradoxus
GAGGCTGGACTGGGCAGCGGGGGTCGTCGAGAACAACCAGTGCAATGGCTGTAGGTCCCCAAGGTGGTTTGCAAATCTGCTGAAATCCTGAACAAGCTTTGATTTAACCCAAGCTTGAAATGGCTTTTATTTACTGTCTATTGTGGACTAAATGACATCTCATAAACAGGCTTTATCCATTACCCCAGAATGAAGAGCACAGTGTTAGGGACATTTTATCCTCCTGATATCAACGAGGATATGCTGGGTGTGTGTTATTACAAATAGAAAAATCAATGCTGAGACACACACATCTGAAATTTCATTTTCATCAAACCACATTTTCAAAGGGAAAAAAAAAGGCAATTGCTAATAAAAATGACTACAGAACCAGAGGATTTGCCAAGCCTGAGCAAAGACCGGCTGGGACCAAGGGAATGACTGGGACTCTGCCCTGGGGCCATTTCCTGCTCGCTCTGCGGACAGCCCAGCCCCTCCCAGGATGGCCAGAGCAGAGCCTGCTGGTGTCCTCCCCCCACACACCGTCTGCTTCTCTCCCTGCCCTGAGTCTTCCCATCCCAACCCACACTTAGCTTTGGACCTTATGGGAAACACCAGAAGTATCCAGAGGCCACACTGCTGTTTCCTCCAGGCCTTTAGCACCTTACTGGTATGGTATTTTGAATCTTCCAGAAATAAAGGCAATTAAAATAGAGTGGCTTATGACAAGAATTAAAAACAGAAAAGCAACCATTTGTTTTATGAGAACATTGATAAAAAGCCACCTTAGGCAAAGAAATAAAAACCTCGCTGTGCAAAAGGTCAAGTCCAAAAATGAACAGGTGGCTCTGTATAAGGGCCTTCTGAAGCGGTATAGAGACAGAAGCTGAAATAAGCCAATTTGAGACACTTGAGGACTTCCGCCCGTGAACTACACCAGGTTTGGCAGCTGCTGCGGGAGACTCTTATGGGCTGGTCCCTCCTGCAGGGGAAGTTCAGACCTGCTCTTGAACTGATCTCCCAAACCCTGATTTAGTGGTTCTGATTGCCCTTTTGCTGACAACCAAATACTGCTCATGACACTGGTATATGGATTTGCCCCATGATTGGTGATGGGTTTGAGTTTTAAGAGCAACCTCTCCACCCATGTGGGAGTTAGCAGGTTGAGATGCAAATCACAAACATCAGCCACAGCTGTGGTGTGACAGTGGAAAGGCCCCCAGGACAGAAAGTCAGCCAGACTCCAGACAAGTCTGAGCCCCTGCCTCCCACTGAGGTTCTCATCAGAGAAAGTTGGTGGGCTACAAATACTTCAGCTTTTCATAGAGTGTTCTTCATCATCCGGGGCATCCCTCTTCTTATCATTTGTGAGACCCCATATGGAGGTCATTTCCCAGTTTGGGGCCTTATTTCCCACTAGATTGTAAGCTCAATGGGGCCCAAGCCCAGGCCTGCTGGTGTTCTTCCTCACATGCCAGGGCCAGGTACAGGGCTCGGCACATAATAGCTGCTCAGTAAATGCTAGTTGAAGATGTAAGAACGTGGAGCCCAGGGAGGCAACAAGGGTGGCTGCCCATGCCAGAAACCACCTGAGCTACCCACAAAGAAACTCTCCATTTCTGGTCAACAAGTCCTACCTTGAGGGTTGGCTGGTTTCGCAAGTAGTTTTTGACTCAACGAGGCCTAATTCCACTGCAAGAGGAAAAATGGGCCTGTAGACTTTGCTTGGTTTTAAGGCCTCACGCTAAATCTTGACTTGCCTGGTTCTTGGGAAACACAAAACAGCATTGGTCAGACAGCACCAGGAAGGAAAAGTCAGATCCAAACCCGGGTCCATAGAGCAGGCATTTCAGAGCTGCTAGGGCTCAGGATCATTTCATCTTACTCTAGGTCTTCAGAGATGGGGAAGCCAAGGTCCAGAAAGGGGAGCTCATTTCTTCAAGCCACATGGGAAATGGGGCCAAACAGGGACCTGTGTTCAAAAGCTCTGACTCCTGTCCTGAGCCCTTTGATCTCTGCCCAAAGAGAGTCTAAGGAGAGGATAAATACTGAGGAAACAGAACAATTTCGTCGCAAAGACCATGATGCTGGGATGGTCGTTTTAGAATAATTAAATGATGAGCACTCGGCAAAGGTGAGGGTTTTGTTGATTTTTAGAGAGACGCGACACTTGTTTCTCTACAGACTGGACTTTGTGGATAGTCGCTAATCGGGAAAGGCTGACTCCTCAAGCCTTTGGGGAAGATGGCTCCCACAGAGGCGTGCCACCTATTTCTTCCCCACACGCTTCATCAAGGGTTCAGAGAATAGCCTAAACCAGCCAATACGACAGGCGATTCTGCCTGAAATAGGCAGCAATATTTAAATAAGGTTCCAATAGGAAGAAAAATTCTCCTCGGACTCGGCCTTTGATGTAGTTATCAGGAGGAGAAATTTGCAGAACCCATTACCCGCCTCTCCTTCCCCCAGGAAATCCCTTGTTTGTGCAGCATGAATCTCTCTGGCTTTTTCTCTCTGGATTGTCCTGGGTAAACATCTTCCGCACACTGCGTGTTTATAAGAAGAGGCATTTGTGGCTTTGATTGTTTAGAGTTTTCTCAGAACACATGTGTTCTTTCTCAATTCCTCGCCTTCCCCTCTGCACCCCACCCGCTCCTGAAAGCCAACAGCCACCTACGTTTGTTTGAGTCCCTTTGGCATCATAGTGTATCATTCCACCCAGAACAGGGAAGATGTTCGCTCTGCTTTGGGACACAGAGCTTTTCATAGCAAAGGCAGTGTATCTTCATTGTATTGTTAGTATTATTTATTCTGCAAATTTTCTTCAAGCATTCCCATGGGCAGAGTGCTGAAGTACATGTGGCAAACCAGAGACCCAACTCCTGTCTCCAGGCACTTGTGTCTTGTGGAGGAAACAGAGCTTGTACACCCGTGAAGGATGAGAGCGATACCTGTAGATGGACCGTAGAACTTTGGAAGGATGGGGCATCAGTCGCTGGCTTCCTTACCGTTAGTCAAATTGTGCTTCTCACCTTGAGTCCTTTGAAGATCAAACACACTCATGGACCAGTGGGGCAATTTTACTTCATTCTGACATGTCTCTAAGATGAGCTTCCATGCGGGTTGACTCAGGCCATTGGTGAGTATTATCATAGAGAAGGATCTATTGACTGGAACTCAACAAAATTCCTGGTAGATAGAAAAACTTCATCCTTGCAATTTAGTTAGAAATAAATCACAAGAAAAGAGTGTTATCAAACATCTCGTAAAAAGGACAAAAAACAAAGCTTGGCTTAGAATTAGGCCAAGCTCCACATCGCTTTCCTCGCCACTGCCCTGGACGGTGAGGACTTCTGTCTTCAGAGAGATGACAGTCAGGATCCACCGTCAGTCAACAAAGGTGTGTGGTGGCGGGGACGTCCTGCCAGGGGAAGTAGACCCAGCTATTTAAGAATTGTTTCTTGCAATCTGAAAAGATTTTTTTTGCTCTAGCTTTAGCTTCTAGAAATCAACAATTCTGTTCACCTGTCCTGGATATGCTAGTGTGGAGAGGATTATGGGTCAGATGATTCATGAGGGTGACAGGTGAGCCCATTTTGAAATAAATGCTTGATGAGAGACCAAGGTGCCATTGCAGTCTTGAACATCACATAGTTGGTGACCTTGGATTAGCCACTCAGCTTCTCAGACTTCCATTGTGACTGATTTCTAATGGTTTTGCAAGACTAATGGTCAAAGGTCTTATGAAGCGATTGGGTCACAGAGATTCCAGCAACTTTCAATATCTGGTGATTTCTCCAGTATTTCAGAAATATCTGCACCCCAGGTTCACTGAAGTTATTCAGGATACCCAAGTGTCTATCAACAGATGAAGAAATAAAGACATGCTAGTATATGTATATATGTGTATGAATGTATGTATGTATATACACAGTGCACACACACAGATATACACACATACATACATACAATGGAATACTATTCATCCTTGAAAAAAGAAGATCCTCCCATTTGTGACAATTTGGATGTTCTAGAGAGCTAATTGTACGAAGTGAAATAAGCCAGACACAGAAAGAAAATACTGCATGATCTCACCTGGTTGTGGAATCTAAAGAAGTCAAATCCAGAGACACAGAGAGTAGAAGGATGGTTACCAGGGACAAGGGGACAGCGGCCGTAGGAAGATGACGATCTAAGGGCACAAAGCTGCACTTGTGTGGGATGAACCTGTCTGCAGACCACATATATAGATGAATACAGCTAGTAACACTGTTCTATGTGGAAATTTGCTAAAAGAAGCGATTTCAGTTCTCTCGGCCACACACATGCACACACATACACAAAATCAAAATAACTATGAGAGGAGATGGTCATGTTACTCTCTTGTCTATAGTGAGCATTTCACTATAATGCGTATCAGAACATCATGCTGCACTTCTTAGATGCGACCAATTGCTGTTAAAGATAAGTAAATAAAATCTGGTGATTTCTGCCCTGGCTGCATATGTTCCGTTAGAATCGCCTCTGCGCCCCTGGGGCCTGGCTCCGCTAAGCATCTGACATGGCTGTTGTCATCTGAGAATGCTTTAATGTCTCCCTGCAGAAGGACCAGCAGACACCTGAAGTGGAGTGAGGCAGCCCGCCATGTAAAGGGAGCCCTGGCTTGAGTCTATAATCCTTCTTTATTTTATTTAGCAAGGAACAATAGGATACCATGTTAGCAATGATTAATGCCCGCGGTTGAATGGGTGGTCTGTTAGATGATTGATGTGAGATGATTATTTGTACTTTCACATTCTTTTTAAAATTTCTCACAATAAAAAAAAAGCATTCAATAAGGGCAGTGTAATTTTAAGGTAGCAAGTACCTCTGATCAGGGACAGCATGAGATCATCAGAGAATGGAGCACAAAGGTATATTTCCATCATATCAGCTGGGTGATGGGTACACAGCTGTTCACTTCATGATTCTTCTCTAAATTTTCCTGTACATTCAATGTGCTTTATAAAGAGAGGGGTTATTTGTTTGCAAAAATTATTTTGTAATAACAATATGAAACACCGAAGTTTAGCTTTGAATGTAGAAATCTGAAGCTATCTTTTGTGAATAATGGAAGTCTCGTGTGATACTGCGTTGCCCATTAGAAATATAATGCAAGTGAGCTGTGTGATTAAAATTTTTCTAGTAGCCACATTTTAAAAGGTAAAACAAAACAGGTGAACATTATTTTAATATTATATTTTATTTAATTCAGTACACCCCCTTTAAAGTTATTTCACCATATCATCAACAAAAACTTTATAAGACATTTTATATTTTTTGTGGTGTTGGCACAAAGTCTTAGAAGTGCAGTGTAGAGTTCACATTTACTGCATAACTCAATGGCGACTGGCCAGTGCGTTCAGCAGGGTCTCCCTCGGGGCGGTCCCCCCATTCTTGGCTCAGAACGCTGGGCTCTCACTGCACCTGGCATGATGGCCCCAGAAAAATAATGCATCACTCCCACCTCTGGCCTCTCCTTTCTGTTCAGGCATGGGGTCCCCGCTCACAGGGAGGGACCACCCAGCCCACCTCCAGAGGACTCCTGAGAGAGGACATGGGGGCTGCCATTCCTTCTGACTCTGGTCAGCACCGTGCTTTTGCAAGCAGAGAAACAGCCGTGCTCGAAGGCTGCTCTGCCCTGTCTGTTGTGCAGGCCCCTCAGGCCAGTTTGCTTCCAAAGGGATGACAATGCAGATTGTTTGGGAGAAAATTACAAGCAACACCAGGCAGAGTTTGCAGCATAAAGAGGCCAGCTCCACAAACCTGCACTCCAGCTCCAGGTTTGGAAACAACCTCATCAAACACACATGATGGATGCCCTGGGCAGCTCCCTCGGTGCCCGCCATGCCTGGCCCCCTACCCCCACCGGTGGTCCCCGCCAGCCACCGACCCTGCTGAGCAGGCTCCAGGCCACCCTGGCTTAGTGAGCCTAGCTTGTTTTAGGTGGGGTACAAAAGTGACCCCTAATGAGATATGAAATAGTTCATTACTGACTGAGGTTCCTCCAGGAAATGCCGGGAAGCACTTCTTGGGTTCTGGGGCGAGGACCTGAGTGCCCGCCCTTCCCTGCTCCAGAGCCCCATCCCCCCTCACCCCTCCTCTGCTGTTTGCAAAGGGTGATGTTTAAACAAGAGATGTGCCTTCAATCAAAAACCCAGTGAAACCAAATAGCAAAGATGCAACTTGGGTTTCACATATTCATGTGTGTGTGTGTGTGTGTGTGTGTGTGTGTGTGTGTGTGTGTATACGCATACAGATATGCATATATATAAAACAGAAAATGTAGGTGATATAGAGAGAGACAATAGGTCATGCAGGAGAATGCACACATGACTAGGATAGATAGATTGATAGATGATAGATTATAAATAAATAGACAAATGATAGATTGATACATAGACAGACAGACACATATAAATATGCATATATAGATGTAGAAAGAAAGGTAAGACAGTTTTCGCAATAAGCAAAGTTCCCCATCCACACAAGCATGAAGGCTGCTTGGAGGCTGGTGGTGAAAAGATGCAATTTACCTTTCGGTGGTGAAGCTGGGTTCCCATTTAAAAATCTAAGCCTGCTGATAATTTATTGATGTCTCTCTCCAGAGCTGTCTGACTCTTACTGGTTGGAAGAAGCTCCTGTGTGCCTAAAGGATTTTTTGAATTAAGTTCTTTTCCGTCATTTTCCCCTCAGGTGTTAACCAATGAGACTGTGCTTTGACAGAACTCAGCTTCTTCCTCCCCACCCCCACCCCCTTATTTTACGTCGTGACATAAAATTAAGTACCAGGAGAGAGGCCATCAAACAACTGGGCCTGACATAGTTATTTGGCATTTATTTTTTATTTACAGCAAGAGTGAGAATAATGCATTGGAACCACTCATATTTTACAGTGAATATGCCTCCAAATCCCATCAGACACAGAGGCAGCTGAATAAATAGACAGGACTCTCTGGGTGACACTGTCCTGCACTCTCAGCGCTAGCCCAGAAGTGCTTCTTGAAAGTGCACATTTTCCTCAATCGCCTGAAGTCAGAATGGGTTGGCCTCCTTATCTCAGTGAGCTTATCCATAAAATGGAATGATAGCACCTTACTCATAACTGAGCAGGGAACTGAGGTCCTTTCCAATTGTCAGGCTCACAATTCCATGAGCTGGAATTTTCTTTTCAGAGCTGCTCTTCAAATGGCCTCCACCAAAGCAGATTCACTGACTCCTTATTTTGGCAAGAGCTCACATCTTGCACCCCTGTCCTCACCCCCAGCTGCCCTTCCCTAGCCCATCCCTCCTGCAGGGAGCAGCAAATGAAAAGGATATTCTGGAAGCAACTGACTGAGGAAGAGAGAACCTGTGTGAGGCTAGTGGAGCAGAATTCGAAGCCAGCAAGCATCTATTCAGGTGGATCCTTCTGGATCAATAGAGTCTGTGTTAGGATCTCTCTTCTCTGCAGTGAGGGACCGACCCTAAATCATGCCACTGCCTGGCAGGAATGCCCTCCCCAGACACACAGAGCAAGACGAAGTCTCTGGAAATGTCCCTCATCTTCACTTCCCTCTCCCACCCCAGGGATGCCTACAAGTCATTGACCAGGAGAACAACTTTCCCTGCATTTGTGCTGGGAGAGCAGGGCAGCCCTCAGGGAGTTTCCACTCTAGTGGGGAGACAGATACTGACAGGGTCACACAAACCTCACACAGGCACAGCTCATGACAAGAGCTTTGAGTGGTGAGCGCATTGTGGGATGTGTGCACTGACCACCCTTCCTGGGAAAGAAGGCATGGTTCCTCCCCTGTGCTGCAGTGTGCCTTTGGGTGGGGCTGCTCCAGAGAGTGGGTGCTGGTGGGACTGGGGCAGACCTTGGTGCAGGCCTTCTAAAGAGGAGGAGGAGGAAGAGGGAGGAGGGGGGAGGAGGTGGAGAGGGAGGAGAGAGAAGAAGGAGGAGGGAGAGAGGGAGGGGAAGAAAGGGAATAGAAATGGATGGGGAGGGGAATAGGGAGGAGGAAGAGGGAGCAGAGCAGGAGAAAGAATTGGGGAGTGGAATGGAGAGGAGGAAGAGGGAGGAGGAGGAGGAGGCAGAGACGCTGTATTTGATTTGGGGAGAAAGGCTATTGAAATCTAATTTCTGACCCAATCTTTTGCTGGACTTTGGAGTAAAAAACAAAACAAAAAACTGGTTCAAATCCCAGCACCTCAGGCATGACTCTTAACCTCTCTGTACCTTTGTTTTCTTATCTGAAAAAAGAAAAGGGATGCAACTCACTGGTCACTTACTATCCACTCTTTCTGAACGGTGACAGCTTGGATCTGGGCCCAGCAGGTCCCTGCTGGGAGCACAAGGGTAGGGCCTTAGAGTCCTTGGACTATGCTCAGCCTGAGCCAGGAGGCGAAACTCTCCGAGGTCCATGATCACATGCAGACAATTTGCCCCAAAGCCAGTGCTTCTGCGGGTAGGGGCAAGGTCAGCTCCAAACAGGGAAGGTAAAATATAAGAGTCTGTTTGCAGAGTACTTTTATTTGTTTTTGCACGAACATCCCTTTATAAGATTCCCCCTCCAGGAAGTCCTCCATGGTTTTCTCGTGCAGCAGCAAGTTTTTCTCTCCTCTGGAAACTCCCTGCTGGCTATGAATCCTGATTTGATGGCACTTAACATGAACTCCCTTGTGAGAGCACAAGTGTACATGATGCTAGCTGGTTTGTTTTCTGTCCCTACCTACACAATCCCACACAGTGAGGTAGAATATCCTAAGAGGGTCAAATAAATGCTTGCTGAATGAAAGAATGACATGTGCCTGAATGAACGTATGACTCAGATGCAAGAGTCTCTTCCCAGGGCCCCTTACCGTACCTGCTTAGTCCAGAAGTGGTTCCATTTTACATACCTTTGATCCCAACCTCTCCCCCACTTTCTTCCCACTCACTCCTAAGGGTTTCCCTCTCCACCACTGATTCGGCTGTTTCTGTGGTGTGAGCAGTCGTGATACCGTCATTGGAGTAGCTTAGATGAACCTCAGCCACTTGCCTTGGTGACAAGATCGATGGTGACATGTTCCAGGACCCACCTCATATGTTGGCTGTGACTGTTTGGCTCCCAAAATGGAAGGTTAATAGGCAGACACCTCCCTGGTCTGACCCTGTTACAGACCCCGTTACACAGTCTGAGTCTCTTTAAGTCCATGGGATGATCGTGCCCAGTGACTGGTGGAGAGATGTACGACTACACTTAAAAAAGCGTCAATAATTGAGTTGGTGGTGCTGTCCAAATATTAGGCCGTGATTGTAACAACATCTCCATCATCAGTGCCCAACCAAACTAGGATGTGCTTGGTTCTCTCCCGGGAGTCAGGATGTCTCTTGTCCGCTATGACATTGCTGAACACAGGGCCCCACCGTGTCCCGGGTTCTGGCGGGAGAAGGCAATACCAGGCAAAAGCAGGAGTTGGCTTTGGGCTGCCCTCTTCATGGCCTGGACTCGCGGGTGATGACCGTGGGCAAAGAGGGCCACCAAGCGATGCCAGAGGTCCCTTCCTTTAGGGCTAGGACTAGGACCCTCACTGCTTCACAGCCCGTGGTCATAAGTCATTTAAACAGAAGTCAGTGATCCCGGTGGAGATGGGTGGAGTGTGGAAGATGGTTTCAGGAAAACTCAGCTTCATTATTGAAATTCACGTCATTAAAACCATCTGACAGTTCGAGAAGACCCTCTGCCTGCAAAGGAGCACTGTGAGTGGGGCTGGGGCAGGGGGTACAGAATCCGGGACACGAGTCTCTGCCTGCGGGGACTCACACTCAGTGGAAATGTAAACATGAAGCATTTTCTCCTGGGTAATATAGCAGAAAAAAATAGAACTATGTAAGACAGAGCCTAAAGCTGCTGGTCTCTCTTAAGCATGAAAGCATCTGTTCTGCACCAAACTTAGCATCTTGGGGCTTGGGGACCCGGGGTTCATAGGAAAGAGCCTGGACTTTGCAGTCAGACACATCGGTCTCAAATACCAGCCCCACGCTTATTGCTGCATGTCCTTGTGCTGGAGTCCAGCTCCAGCAGGTCCAGGGATCCCAGAGGATGGATGGCATCGATAAAGACAAAGGGAAGGGCAAGAGAGAGCTGAGTTCTTTAGCTCATCTGGCGGGCATCTCTGCTGCATAGCCAGCGAGCGTTTTATTTTATAGTTTTCTTGAACACATACATTTGGCAATTTCGTAAGCAGACATGATCTCATTGTTTCTGTTCTGTTTTTTCTTTTCCTTCTTTCTACCTTGTCTGGCAACTTTTTCTAGATAACATCTGAGTGACATTCCTTGGTTATAGCCATACTGCATAATATAAGCCTTTTTCAAAAGTCACTTGTTTTAACATTAACCACATTCTTTTACATACATACGAAGGCCAATTTTTTTCTATATCTATTATCTTTTGCTTTATAGTAAAATACAAAGCAATCTTTTATAATCATGAAATACTTCTACATGGAAAAGTTTACCTAAAGAAAAAGGTTGCATCTTATATTCATTTACTTATTTCCTTCATGGGTCCCAAGACTCCAGGCCATGGCGACAGCCTATTTTTATGTAGTATTTGGCCAATTGTTTCCTAATAGCCTGTTTTGCTGCTTGGCCATTAGGTACCAGGGAGGGTCTCATCTACCTCTCCTCACCAAGAAAGGGGATATTCTTAAGTGTGAACGTCTCCCTTTGTAGTCAATTATTCTATTATCATTTTCATCATAAATACCATATAGGACAATGGCTCAAGGGTTGTGTAAAATGGTTCAAACCCTACATATCTAGCTCCCCTGGGGGGGATGCCATACACGGCCTCTAATCTTGATTATGTTGCTGTAGTTGGGTTTATTTTTAAAGGGGCTGCCTTAGGTCCTGTTTTCTGAGCTGCTGTAACAATTTATTTCTAGAAGGACATGGAGTTTCAGCGGGGAAAGTGGTCAGGGCTGCAATTGGGTCAGCAATGGAATTCACGTGAGAAACTTCTGAACTTTTACTGAAATCATAGGGTGGCCTCAAGCCCATGCACAAGGTGCACAGACTAATTATTATTAACAGTATGAGTAGAAGTGTCCAGATATGGTCCCCAAAACATATGCTATGCAGATGTCTTTCCCAAGCTGTGACTGTGTTATCCAGCAAGGGCGGATCGGCTCTCGGCATCCTTGGTCAGCTAACTTATTCTCTTGCAGTTTCTTTTATCTCATCTGTTAAACAGGGCTAATAATGCCTTCTTGACTAGATTCAATAAGAAAGCTGAACACCAAATTCCTAGTAAAGTAACTGACACGTAGATGGTACTTAATGAATCTGTGTATCTCCTTCTTCACATGCTGGACCCAAATTAGTTACTGAATGAAGACTGTGCAGCTAATCAACTCACCTCTAAGTGGATAGCACGGTGACAAGGCTGATCTGCTCACACATGGGGTGCATATCAGCAGAGTCAATGATGGGGGTGCTGAAGAATACCTTTGCACCAAGATGCCCTTCCTCCGATTCCTGTAGATTGTGAAGAGGACTACTGGATTCTATAGGCTGTCTTATTCAGCACTGGCATCTAGAACTGGCCTTGGCAGGGTTGGCTGCAAAGTGGAGTGGAGTCACGGATGCCTAACTACAAGTAAGCTTGGGAAGGTCCATACTTGTGTCCTTTGGCTCTGACATAATGTTTATTTGCCGTGCATCCACCCACAGGGTCACTTGCTCACTCCTTAATTATCAAGCCACTCAGATGATGTGATTCCACCATGCAGGATGTCTGCACAGATGTCTGCATCACAGGCTCTAAAGAGGAGCTCCATTCTCATCAGCAGGGGTGGAAGACCAGAGAGGGCTATTTGCCCAGATATAGACCACATGACCCCAGATCATGACCCACAGCTCTTCCATTGTCCATAATAGTGCAAATATCAACAAGAGTTTGCATTTGCATGCAGCTGTAGCATCTCTAAAGCTCTTTAATAGACATGACATCATTTGATCACGAGTGCTCCAGTGGAAGGTGGAAGAGGTGCTATTTCCTGGATTTGCATCTGGTGATGTTATGCATGGAGAGGTTCCGTGACTGATATGAGGTCAGAACACCAGACAGGGCACATACCTGGGCTCTGGGCTAAGGCAGGCTACCACGAGTTCCTGCCATTCTCTAGGTCAAGGCTACAGAAGGGAGGAGACTGGCCTCCTGACTTGGTCCTTCTTTCAGGTCTCTGATAAGGAATTCCTGGTGAAAAGCCAAAGGCTGGGTGCCAACATAAGGATCAGAAAGAAAGCTAAGGGAAATACTCTGTTGGGGTTAGCCCAAAAGGGCAATCCTGTGCTTTCTCGCGTCCTGAGGGTTCAAGAACAGGTGGGTGGAGATGAAAAGCATAGACTCCGAGCCCGACCACTGAATTTTAATCCAACTCTGCCACCAAGTAGCTATGAGATCTCAGGTATCTCATGTACTTCCTTGTCTGTAAAAGGGAGGTTATAACATTATCTACTGCATAGGTTGTTATGAGGATTAAAGAAGTTATTATTTGCTTAAGGAGTTGCCTGGTGTGTGGTAAGTGGTTTACCAGTTTATTAAATCATGACTGTGTTGGTGCCATGGTTAAATGGCACATGGATGCTCACAGGGAGCCTAAGGCCTCATGTCCATCCATTAAGGTGTGATGTCAGCTTTGACTATCACAACTGCTTTATCCATGAGGATTTAACAGCCAGTGGTATGAATAAGAGTGAAATGACTTTGATGTCAAGGAGTGAGGCAGGGGAGGATGGGATCAAGGAAGGACAGGTTAGGGTTCCTGTCTGTGGATGCTCGGAAATGAACCGAGACCCAGCAATGCAGTCTGTCTCTGCTTCTCCGATGCAGCAGCCACAGGACTTGTAGACTCAAGACATGGCGGGTCCAACTGAGACGTGCTCTGAGAATCAGAATCAAAATAAACAAGCACAACAATCTCACTAATAATCTTTGTATTCATTTGTGGGGGACAGTGGAAATTCCCACATCACTCTGAGGTTCTTCTATGACTGGTCGAACAAACAAATGAACATCAGACAAGATTAGTAGGAGAAAAGCCCAAATTTCATGACACACATATGGAGAAGATGCACGGCTGTAAGTTCTAAAGTGACTGGGGCCAATCAGAGGCTTGTAGCCCATGCTCAGGCGTGGGAGAGGGTCTGGACAGGGGGTCCTCACATAGAGCAACAGCTGGCCTCTAGACATTTGCCTGACCTTCGGATAGGCTTCTCTGATGCAAGTTTGTTTCTGGAGAAATGACTCCATATTTAAGTATCTATGGTAAGTATAACAGTTCCTCCTGAGACCTGCAGGGCCTCAATTAACCTTTACCCCACATTCCAAGGTGACAATATTGAAAAAATCCTACCCTGGACATTTTGGAAACAGTCTATCCAAGCAATTATGGGGAGGCAGATCCTGCGCGTTCCATGTTGAAATGATAGTGTTTTAGACACATTGGGTTAAATGCTATTAAAATTAAGTTCATCTGCTTCTTTTCCCCTTTTAAACGTGGCTATTAGAAAATGCTGAATTGCCCCTGTACATCGAATGGCATTGTCTTATTCGATGTCCTTTCTTGATGACGTCGTGGAGAAAACCAATCGCCACCAATGTTGAACAGAGTGTTAGTCAAGGACCTGGTTTCATGATGTGTCATTTTACTTAAAGTCATGTCTCCAAGAACCTATTGAGGGCATTAGGGGGGACTTGGTGTCATATTTGTGGCTCACAGTATATTTCTATGGGGGCCACTGTTCTACAGCAACGGATAAGAGGGTGATGCCCAGCAGACGAGTGAGCGAGTTAAAGATGTGTTGTCCCTTAGGACAATCTTCATGGAAAAGGCAAGGGCTGATTTGGGCCTCAAGTACACTCTCCTGTCTGCTGGTTGGTGGTCATTTTAGTTTGTTGAATTACTGGTGAAATGTGAAGTGTCTGTGGAGCAAGAGAGAGAAGTCAGGAAGACAAGGCCTGGGAACAGTCAGGCTCAGAGGATGCTTGAATTTGAAACACATTCCTTACACATCTCAAGATGATCCCATTAAATCAAAGCTGACTAGAGTCCATTTCCCTCCAAGTGCAGTTAATGGTGGTCCTTTCGGGTCTCCTCATTTCTCAAAGTTGGCCTCCCTTGAGTGAAACCATTTGGAGGAACCCCACTGACCCCAACTCCTGAGCCTGGATGCTTCTCTTGTAAAGGATTGTCTCCAGAAAGGTTGGGTCTTAATGGCCTCCTCGTCTGGGTGACTGAACTGAGCCAGCCCCCAGCTCCCCAGGACCACATCCCCACACCATCCGTGGGAGGAAGTTTAGGAAAAGTTCGGTCTCTGCAAATGGTTCTTGGGAAGGGAGGGGAAGGATTCAGGATGGCTGGGCTGGGGACCGCTCTCAGAAAGCCAAGACTAATTCTGCAGTCTAGTCACTCCGTCAAACATTTAGTGTATCCGGGTGATTGTTCCCCGGTAGGCCACGACGGTCTATCTGCTGGGCCTTTTGTCATGTTAACTGCAGCCGATCAATGGATTGAGGTCAGGACTTCTGATGTAGGTGCAAGCTTAGAGGGAAAAAAGTCTCAAAGATTCATTTTTTCTCGTCTGGTAACACTCCGGTCACTTATTTTTTCTCAGTTAGCCTCTGCCGCTCTAAAGTGGATATTGATCAGTGCTTTAATGCAAACCTGTCAAATTAATTTTGCAGACCTGGGATATGACTGGCCTAAAATTGCTTCTGCATCTGTTCTCTGCAGCAAGCCTATGAATTTTAATCACGGCCAGAATGGGTTGGTGGCTTTTTTTGTTAGAAACTTGAATAGGAAAGGTTTAAACTGTAAATGCCAGGGAATGATGCTGTTTTGTTCTTTTCAGAAACTCATGTGGTGGAGGTCAAAGAAATTATTATGTCGGGTGTATTCTTGGCAGATGCTGTGGGAAGCTTTGTGGGCTGGCTTTCCACGGAGCTGTGCCCAGGGACTCGAGGCCTCAGGAATCACCGCAGTGGTCAAGTCGCTGCTTGGGGAGTGGTGGGCCTTGGAATGCGGTGGAAGGTGGAAGGTGCCACCCCAGCCTGCCTGGCCTATAGGACTCCGGTTTTATCTTTGTCCTGGGGAAAGAGGCTCAAATTTCACTTTGAAGATTTAGCTTCTAGGCCTGGTTCAGCCTCACCTGCCCCAGGTGGCTCAGGCAAGGTGAGGTTGATCTCTTTCCAGGACCCATGCAGAGAACAGCCCTTGGAGTGCCTCTCCCAGGGCCCCTGCACCGATGTTCCGGCTGGGCCCACACCTCTTTCTCTCCAAGCCCACGGTCTGGCCCAGGGTTCTTCCAGGGAGGCCTGGTCTCTCTCTGTGGCACTGTCCCTGCAGCCACCAGTCTGAGGCCTGGCAGAAGACCGCTGCACACCTCCAAATCTGGAAGAGGGATCAGAGCTGTGAGACCCAGTTCCAAAGCCTTTTTGCAGGCAAAGGTCCTCACAGCACTTCCTCTTTCCCGGGGTCGGAGGGGGCGTAGCTGCTAGGAGTACCCAGGGTCTCTGTCCTCTCCCCTTGGTGCAAACCGGTCTCCACAGGCAGAGGGTAGGAGGAAGCGGGGGAAGAAGGCATTTCACAAGAGCAGATCTTGACTCTCCAACAGGGAGGACTCCACAGTGAAGGCTGTGACGTGAACTTCTCCCACCCCAACTTCCTGGGGTGGAGAGCTGGAGCAGGGGCTCCGTCTCCCAGATCCAAGAGCTGTGCTCGCCTCAGGAGCCCCCACTTGGCTCATAGAAGACTCATGAGACCTGCATTGGTGCGCCTGCTACCTAAACTTTGCTGGTATGGTGGTCAAAGAGAAAACCTTCTCCTACATTTCTGTGCTCTTCTCAGTCTGGCTGAACGATCAAATTAACATCAGATTCGTTGGAGGAAAGACGAAGTTTACTTACATGCGTACGTGGAATCTGCATGGATGTAGATTTAAAGCCAATGGGGCAAAATGAGTGTGTCTATCCTGAATGAAGGAATAGGATAGGGACCGGGGCTTCAAGGAGAGAAGAAGGGGATATACATGACAAGATGAAGGTGACTCAATGAAGACCAAATGCGGATGCTGGAGATGGGTTTCCCCAATAGAAAAGTTATTTCTGAAAGCAATTTAATTCCAGGTAAGAACCCCAATTTTCATTCATCTATGTAGTTAATGAAGTGGTAAACATTTTTCATGAGCCTGCAAGGTCTTGATAGACCTTAGCTCAAAATAATTTATGTGCCAAAGTAATGCATCTTGAGAAGGCCTAGCTGGACATCTGAAGGAGCCTATCCTTCACTGGCCTGCCAGAGGCAAAGAGAGAAGCTGACACCCAGCACCTGTTGGGTAAAGGGACACTGGCCCCTCTCCTGTGACCCCTCGCTGTCCCTACCTCCTGAAGGAGCTGGTCCTTAAAGAGGGAAGGGCTTCCACTGGTTTGTTTCAGACCCTGTACAACCTGCTTCCCTCCCTCCCTCCCATACACCCATTGGCACTGATCCAGATAAAACGCAGGGAAATCAGGGGTCCCTCCGAAACTGCCCTGGGAAGAGGCAAAGAGATGCGATCTGCATGGAGCTTGAAGCTGCATTTTCAGATGGGTGGTTTTAGTAATAGAAAGTGATCAGAAAGTTATGAAGCCTAAGTTGTTGTTGAGGCTTTGAATGGGAGGTTGAGCATTGTAGGGCTGTAAGCAATCATTGCATATTTACATCTTATGGAGTTGAAATTCCAGAACAATCTGGCTAGTGGAATACAACTACTAGATCATGCAAACTCATTACAAGATACAGCCCCACAGCACAGTGAGGACTTGTC
The DNA here is from genome assembly GCA_004363575.1 of Solenodon paradoxus. Classification (NCBI taxonomy): domain Eukaryota; kingdom Metazoa; phylum Chordata; class Mammalia; order Eulipotyphla; family Solenodontidae; genus Solenodon; species Solenodon paradoxus. The sequence goes on from RJWH01005866.1 coordinate 16,856, forward strand.
TTGGTTTGAGCACAAGAAGAAGACAGTGTCCTGTAACACAGCTTTTTTTTCAGGCTGGCAGTTTCCCTAGCCCCTGGCCTTCAGCACGAAGAGAAGTCTTGCTGCTTGAAAACCTGCAAGGAAGTCTCATGATCAAGTGGACAAAGTGAACCAGTTGGCCATCACTGATCACTCAGTGGACTTCCACGGGATCATGAGTTCGGGACAGTTGGATTCATGATGCCCAACCCCCCTGGGACCCCTGATGCGGGGACTCTGTTGACAGCATGATGCCCTCTCTCCATTTCTCACCTCTGCCTGTTGACTTTATTCCCTCAGCAGTACAAGGGCAGCAATGAGGCTGTGGGCAGCCCGTGCTTACCTGCTTCTTACCTGTCTTTTAACTCCTGAGGATGAGCTCTGACTGTCCAGATTTGGGACACCAGTCCTCCCCTTAGACAGTCACCATGGGGGAAGGAGGTGATGAGCTCAGTCTGGATTCCAGGCCCACCTCTGGGGCTCATGTACCAGAGAGGCTAGGAGCAGACAACACTGGGGTCATGCAGTGTGGAAGGCTTCAGTCCCATGTGAGTGTTTTGCAAGGATTCATTGATAACTTTGTGCTGACTTTGTCAGTTTGTCTCAGGGGGCTCAATCCATTACTGGCTAGGGACACAGATCCGAGTCAAGCTCATTGCCTTATAAATGGCAGGTGTGTCTCCCACTGTGAAAACGGTTCCTGCCTCCTTACTCCAGTGCCCTCCTTTACACTAGCAGGAATCTGGGGACAGAGGAGGTACTCAATGAATGCGTCTTGAATGAATGTCTGCCTGAGTGAATGAATGACTTCGTATGAATGGAAGGAAAGGAAATGAAAAGCAATTAGACACACACATACCCAGAGCTCACCTAACCACATGGCTTCCTGCCCTCCCCTCCTCTGCTAAAAGCTTTGTGCCCATAATATCACGTTTGGGCTCCTCAGTCCCTGAGGGGAGGGGTGAAGGCCAGCTGCTCTGTGGTCTGCAGGAAAAGGCATGGGGCTAGGAACCAGGGGATCTGTCCTGCCATTAATTACCTGTGTGACCTTGGGCAAGCCACTTAACCTGTCTTTGCTTCAGTTTCATCATCCATCAAATGGGACTAGGCTTTCTGCCCTGTTTTATCCCACAAGAGGAGAGAGGGGAAGAGAGACCAGCAGAAAGCTCACAGCACTCAGAAAAAATTAAAAGAAAAGCTCAGTGCCAGAAAAAGAGGGTATTAAGACTGTGAGCCTCCATCAGGGGCTTCATCCCAACCACAGAGCTAGATGTCAGGGGCGCTGTCAGGGAAGGCACCCACGCCCTCCACATGGAAGGATTCACCTTGCAAAGAAAACTCACCCCTCCACCCCCCACCCCACCCCCGCCAAGTTCCAAGGTCTTTCCTCATGGCCAGCTTTGAGGAGAAAAGATTTAAAGGTGAAAGAAATGCCACTCCCTACTCTTAGGAAAATCTACTGACCTATAAAGTGTTAGTTGCTTGTAAGGGATTGGTGTGTATCACAGAAAATTAGTCCATCGAAGATCGTGGTTGAGTGCCTCTGCTATGCCAGGTACTGTTCCAGAATCTGAAGGTAAGAAGTGGACAGAGACTTGCCAAAAGAATGACATAGGAGTGAAGAAATGAACAAACAGGCAGAGAATAAACATATAGGATGGTCTCAGGTCCTGAGAAACACTGTAAAGAAAACAGAATAGAGTAATAGGATGGGGTGACTAGTTGGAGTGGGGGTCCATTTGTAAAAAAAAGATCACAGAGGTGCTGTCCTGAGAGCTGGATCATGAGGACAAGGGAAGGGTTAGCATGCAGATGAAGTCACAAGAGGGAGCCCGGGAAGGTCAGGCAAAGGTCAGTGCATCATGGGTGAGTGATAAGGGGGCAAGGAGAGGCAGAGGAGGTTGCAGAGGGCGCTGGGCAGCCAGGGTGGCATCTGAGAAGGAGGGTGTGGACTTCATCCCAGTGCAGTGAGAATCAGGGACATGGCATGATGAGAGAGAGAGAGAGAGAGAGAGAGAGAGAGAGAGAGAGAGAGAGAGAGAGAGAGAGAGAGAGAACCAAGCAGATATGGCAAAGGATTAACAACTGGCGAACACAAGTAATGAGGGCATGAGAATTCTCCATATTCTTCTTGCAACGCTTCTCTCTGTTTGAAATCACTTCCTAATGAAAAGTGAAGAAATAAAGACATCATCCTGGCTCCAAATGGACAATTGTGAAGGGAAGCCTTACCCAAAAAATATGAAAACACTAATTCGTAGAGACATATGTATCCCCATGTTTATTGTGGCCTTATTCACAACAACTAGGAACTAGAAATTATCTAAGTGCCCAACATCAGATGAATGGATGAAGAAGACGTGGTACATATTTACCATGGAAGACTACACAGCTCTTAGAAGAGATGAAACCCTGTCATTTGAATCAACATGGATGGGACTAGAGGGAATTATATGAAGTGAAACAAGTCACAAGAAGAAAGATAGATACCACATGACCTCACTCATAGGTGGAATGTGAACAGACAAAACAAAGGAAGAGATGAAACAAAACCAACCTTTGGACACTTGCAACAGAACTGAGGTGACCCATAGGGAATGGGGCGGGGGCAGGGGAGGCAGAAGGGGCTTGAGGAGGTTGGTGATGGGAGTGGAGGAAGGAGCCAGGGCAGGAGTCAGGTGACTTGGACGAGGGAGAGGGATAGAGGCCCTTCTCAAGCTGTATTTATGGAGGTGGATATCAGCTCTGTAGCACTGCTCTACAGGTTGTGTCCACGTGGTTAAAAAGACATAGGTGCAGCATCTCATAATTTGTAGGTTTAGAAGGCTGACAGCTCTCACAGGGTGAAAACCAAGAGCTGCAGGACTGTGAGCCTGCCTGGAGGCTCTAGGGGAGCATCTGTCCCCTGGCCTTTTCTGGCTTCCACGCCAGCCGGGGCGTGGAGTCCTTCCACATTATCATCTCTCACTCCCACCGCTGCCTGCAAGGCGCTGCTTGTCGGGACTCTGTGATGACCTTGAGTCCATCTGGATGACCCACAATAACTTCACTGTGTCTGCACAGTCCCCCTTTGCCCGGTGAGAGGCTCACAGGCTCCTGGAGACAGGATGGGCGCCACGGTTCTGTGAGCCATGAGGTAGAACCATAGGTCTGCTGATGGGCTGGATGTGGGGATGCGAGAAGAAGTGAACCAAGCCCCCAGGCAGAGGGACAGCGGGTGACGAATCAGTATTTCTTTCAGGCAGCGGTGTCAAGACATCAGTCGGCGCCCCAGGAGCAATTGGAATTGGTGTCGGCGCCCACTGAAGAGAGCAACTTAAGGGCCGAAAGTGGCCCTGCTGTGAGTCATCACATACACCCTTCAGTGCCATAAGCCAGAACTGAGTCCCTAATAGTCACCTGGCTCTGGGGACACACCTACCTCCATAAATAAAAGGTGCTCCAGAAGGGAATGGAAGGCCCGTGGGAGGATGGCTGGGCAGACAGGCCGGGTATGACTTACAAGGCCTTGCATGAGAGGCCACAAGTGGTGGGCATGGTGCAGGGATGGGGGCAGCCACTGCATGGCCTTACAGAGACACATGACAGGACACAGAAGGACATGAGAACAGATGACACATACATCTGCGAACAGGCACCAAACTGAGTGTGGTACAGAGAGGAGGATGTGGGCATGGGTGGGGAAGGCACCAGTGGAGATGCAGCCCAGCCAGGGACACCCTGCCCGCCCGGGCCCTGCCACCCGGGGCTTGAGGGCTGGGCACTGGAGGTGGGGGAGGTGTTGAATGGGGGGAAAGGTGTCTTCCTTCTTCTGAAACATCGCTCTTAAATCAAACAATTCAATCCAGGTGAAAGAGGGTTGGCAGCCGGGAGGGGAGAAAGAGAAGCAGACGATAAAAAAAAAAAAAATCAATAACGCTTCCCCATAAAATAAATTGAGATTTGTGGAATTCACTTCCACTTGACATCAAAGATGCCGATTTGGTGAATTCATTTAAGGCCAAATTGAAAACGTATAGTTTTAATCCTGGTCCCGAAGCTGCCCCAGGCTCTGTGGCAAGGTCCCTGGAGATGGTGTTTCCAGCAGCTCCAGAGACTTATTTGGGGCCAGTGGTTCCCCGAGCTCTAGAGGAGCTGCAGCTAGGGCAGCAGGGAAGGCCTGGTGATGTACGCCACTCAAGAATAGAAGCTTCTGGCTACGACACCCCCAAGGACCACACTTTTTATGTGATCTCCTGAAAAATGACACTCAGAGGTCAGGGAGAGGGCAAGGCGGGCAGGAGCTGCACCTCCTGTGTCACAGCTCTGGGACCTCACTAGACCTTAGACTTTCCTTCTATAAACCAGAGTGGGCTCCACAGGAGACGGACCCCAGAACCTAGGCAGCTGTAGACCATCACCTCCCAGCCCTCCCTCGGAGCACGGGAAGCTTGTAAGTGACGGTGTGGAGGGCGAAGTCCCACCTGCTCAGAAGCTAGACAAACACAAGACAGTCGGCACATCGGGAACATCCTTGGCCGCCAAAGGACCAAAGGACCGGAGCATGTCGGTCAGAGGGCAGCTTCATCGTAGCAACAGTTCGTCCGCCCCAGCAGGGCATTGCTCAGGGGCTCCCTTGTCCAGGGCAAGGACACAGGACCAGGAGTCTGCCGCCTGGGACGTCAAGAGGAAGGACCTCTGACTTCTGTCCAGAGAGCAATGGCGGGGCTTGGGGAGGGGATGGCGGGGGCAACTCAGAGGTGGGTGCTTCCCTGGACTGACAGTGTGGTCCGACAGCAGAGAGAGTCGGTTATCAGTGAAGAGTCATCAACAATCAATCCATGTGCAAATCCCAGCTGCACAACCTCGGGCAACTTCGTCTCTCTGTGCTTCCATTTCCCCATCTAGAAACTGAGACATTGTCAAAACAGTCTTGTCCCCGAGGATGGCCTGAAGCACTCAGCATGATGCTCAGTGGACTGTTGACACTTCACACATGTTACTCTTCTGCTGATTGCAATGACCAGTTGGGGGACCCTGGACAAGACATGGAACCTCTCTCAGTGCCCCTCTGTGTAGAGTGAAAGGTTGAAGTAAAAGTTCGCTGTGCTCCATGCAAACCTGGACTTGCCTAGTTTTTGCTCTGGGGTCCTTTCCTGAGTGAGCTGCTCACAGAGGCTTTCGGGCTCAGCAACTTCCCAGCCCTACGCCTCTCAAACCTGGGCAGAGACATGTGGACAGAAGATGGCTCCTGAGGGAGTCAGTCCAGACCAAGGACAGGAGGGGTGGTACCAGCTAAAACAAGACCAACTCCATGGCCATGTCCAGCCCAGCACCAACTGGGCCTTCCCTGGCCCAGGCTGTGCACTCTGGGGCCCAGGCTTGACTTGACCTCTTCAAATGGAATGTTCACTTTAGTCTAGATTTGCAAAGCAATTTGTTAATGCCCCTGCACAGGGACTGTTTTCTCTGGGGTGTTAAAGAAAAAACTCATTTCGATGTAAAATTCACAGCACTAAATTGAAATGTATTCTGAGCAGAGTGAACAGTTCAGTATTTCCAGGCCCAGGGATCGGCTCACATCACATTGTAATTACACTTTTTTGTGCGTCGGCGGCAGGCCTGGCAAGGAAAATAGAAGATCATGCTGACCCTTTTGAGAAGAGAAAAGTCTTTTGTGTCTGTACCCTTTCAGAGAGAGCTCTTCCAAGATGACAGGAGAGAGTGGCACCCGAATCAATCTATCGAGGGGAACAAAACCATCTGTATCTTCAACTCTTTAGCTAGATTGGTTGCACTCAACAGTTTCTGGAGCATAGCTCTCACTTCTCCAAAGGCATCGAGGAGGGAAAATGAAGCACCTTCTTTCTAATATGTCTTGGTTCATTTGCATCTCCCTCCTCAACATGTACCTGCACAGACACACACACCCCACAAACGTGAATACCCAGCAGACAGGCTCACACACACACCCACATGCCTGCATGTGATTCATGGTTACCACCTGCTGTGCACCACACTGCACTGGCTTAATCACACACACACACGCGTGGCATCACACACACACACACACACACAATCTTGCATTATGGTTTTCAAAACAGAGAAATTGTAAGTGACGGTGTGGAGGCCTGGTTTAGATGATACTAGGGAATTCCTCGTTTTCTTAGGCATAAAGATGGTATCATAATTAAGTAGAATGCCCTGACTCATAGGAGATACAGGCTGAATTGTTTATAGACATGTTTAACATGTCTGAGACCTGCTTTCAAATGATTGGGGGGGTGGGGAGGGAGCAAGGGAGGGAGGGAGGGAGGGCGAGAGAGGAGAGACAGAGAGAGAGAGAGAGAGAGAGAGAGAGAGAGAGAGAAGAGAGAGAGAGGAGGGGGGGAGAGAGGGAAGAGGGAGAGGAAAGACGGGGAGAGGGAGAATAGCAATAGTTAACAATTGTTGAATCTGGTTGCAGGGGATAGAGGGATTTCTTGCAGTATTTTCTTTTAAAGGGAAGGTGCAGGCAGGAATGAAGGAGAGCAGAGGCAAGTAGGCAGGAAGACAAAGGAGGGAGAAGCACTGTATTTTATTCTGTTTTACATCTCGGTTGTTGCGCTCAGCCCCGAGACGTGAGTCCAGGTCCTTGGCATGCATGTGGACTGTGCCTGTGAAAGGCAGGTGAGCAAGCTGCTGCTCCTCCAGGGCTCACTATTGTAAGTTATTCCTTAAATATTTTGCGTATTTACATTCTTCCTAACTAAGTAGTAACTAAGAAAGCGAAGTGAAGGAAGTGAAGAATTGTGAGAAAGCTTCTGAATTGCATCCAGTGTGAGTTTCTTTCAAACCTGTTTCTGTCTGACTGTCACGCGTGCCTACTGGTTGCTTAAGGACCTCAACTCCTGACACACAGTCCAACTTTGCCAGGAGACATTAGGGGACTTTGTAGTGCCTGGAAAGGAGAGCAAATCTAAAAGGGTAGGAAAGAGACAGAAAGACGTTCTTGGGTGGGTGAAAATGTGCAATTCTCTTACCTTCATCTTGGGCGAACAGGTCTTTGTTTTTCTGCAGCAGGTATTTAATGGAGATGTCACAGCTTCACTCACTCGAAGCAATGAGCATCAACAATGAACACTAGTCCACTAGCAGCATGGGAACTCAACAGCGCAGTAAATGTCATTTGGCAGTTGAAACAAAGATGACAAGTGGGCTAATTTTCAGAGTCAGATACTGTGGATGCTGTACCCCAAACTCCTGCCTTTTATTTAGAAGCAATTGTCAGTTACCACTTGAGGGGGAACACAGTCAGACCTGCTACTTGACCACCACCCCCCACCCACCTTCCCATTAGAATCATCCTATCATTCAGCCTTCCTCCCATCTCAGTCCCTAAGAGTTCACAACTATGCTTGGCTCACACATGCCAGGAATTTTCTCAGTGCTTCACAGGACTACCTTATTCGACCCTATGGACAGTGCACTGTTATTAAAGCCATTTTACAGATGAGGAAACTGAGGCTAGGTCGCTCAGCTGGTGAGTGGCAGCACACAAAGATAGAACGCATGTCCATGCAGTGCGGCCCCAGAGTCTGTCCTCTTCACTCTCTGAAGAAACTGCCTGTACCCCTCAAATTCACGCCCCTAGCGAAGATATGATGGCTTCTGTGGCTGGCCACCTCCCTCTGGCAGACCCCTGAGGATGGATGCTTGGCTGTGGCTCCTGAAACAATCCCTGGACCTGATCTTTGGATAATACTGCCTCCATTAACTGAATGTGGAATGAATCCAGTCGCCCTGGCTTGGTCAGAACCTCTGTGTTAGAATAAAGCTGCTCGCTGCCTGTCTGAGGCCTCGTCAGTCCAGCTGGCTTCCCCTCCCTGTTCCAACAACCGGGTCTGCGTGGAGCATCAATGGCCTTATTCCTGCTCTGCCCTCCGCTTTCGGCGTCCTTACTGTTCTCTGCTGAAAAATAGTCAGAACAAGTTACGATGGACAAGGTCAAATCAGTCATCTCCCATGTGTCTCTGGGGAGAAATCCTGCTCCTGCTCTGTGAGTTCACGGGGAAGCTGATTACCTTCCAGAATTTCTTTCCCAGAATTTCTGCCTTTTCTGGGCAGGTAGCCAGTCCTTCTCAAGGATCGAGGAGCAAGACTTGATTGGTCTACGTGCGTTCTAGTAATTACACTCCCCTTGGGGAGAAGCCCCTTTGGGAATGAGTGTAGGAGCCCACACCACCCTCCCCACCTCCACCTGGCCATGCACCATGCCTACAGATTTCTGAGGAGGGTTCTGTCACTGAAAACAGTCACCTGAAGGCAGAGCGTCCCTGCATCTTGCCAAGATAGTGTCAGAAAGTGGTGCTCCGAACTGTGCGGCCAGGCTGTGCCAGGCTGAGGACACTCCCTGCAGACGGAGGGGCCAAGACAGGAGCACAAAGCTGGTCTGAGGCCATCATACAGCCACATCTTAGTTGAAGTGTCTGTGACCTGCCACCAAATTACCCCGGTCATTTAGCAGACATCATGTGATAACCAAGGGTAGAGGCCTCTCCCTGCTTCTGTCCTGTTTGGGCTAATTTTCTTCCTGGTGGGCAAAGATTCTGTCCTATTCATCCTGTAGCCTTAGAAGTTAGTGCAGGGACAGGCACATAGAAGGTAGGGTGAGGTTATGCTATAGGCGTAGCAGTGTGTTTCACCTTTTTCATAGCCCTTGCCCTCCCTTGATGGTTCAGCATGCTACCTTCTCCCCCAGGGATTAGTTAAGATCACCTGGGGGCAAAGGCATCTTCTGGCTCTTGCGAATCATCTCTGTCTACAATTCCCCACCAACCAGAAAGATTTCCCCCAAGTTCTCATTTCTCTGGTTTGCATCTTAAAAATTAGGCTTTAAGAATATCCACCCCTCCAAATAAAGTTATAATATCAAGTCTTGCTTTCAAGCCCCCTCCCCCCAGACACAGTCAAGTCCCCACCCCACCCCCAGGAGCTCTGGTCTTGGCCCCACGTGGGCACCGGCACAGACAGACAGAGCAGCCACCGCAGGCCTGCGTGTGTGTGCTCCCTCAGCTGTTGGCCTTACCGGGGTGCTTTGCTGGCTGATGGCTATAAACAGTGAAATACCGTATCGTGCCTGCTTCCTTTTAATCTTTGGAACCAAGATTAATTATGTTGGTGAGTCGTTTCAAACGCCCTGTGATAGTCGAGAGGTGTTCATCATGTCTGCAGCCCTTAATTAAACGAACCAAATGTTAGGCTTGAGAACAGAAAGTTCACAGCCGTCTCAGTCTGCAGAGCGCTGAGTGCCCCTCGCCATCCGTGATTCCAGAGGAGGCCTCTGTCAAGCAGGAAAGACGGTGAACAAAGTTGGGAAACAGAAAACCTGGGACCAAGCACTCAGAGGTGCAGCCTGGGAGACCAGGAGTTCAGGCCTGGATGCTCCGGGTCCTGAGCCATCGCTCTCCCAGCCATGGGGATCAGACCACATGGTCTAGCCGCATCTTCGACCCAGCCCTCCCTGCCCTTCTTAGAAACCTGGCGTTCATCCATCCTGCAGAACGGACTGGGGGTCTTCCGTGGCGCACAGCAAGGACTGTGCAAGGTCCTTGGGGGACACAAAGAGTTGAAAAGACCACCTTTTCCTGTCCCAGCTTTAACTGAGGAGGGCAGCTGAGGCAGGAACAGAACAGAATACATGTCTACTTCCTACGTTAAGTCCGCACTCACGTGACACCACCTATAACACAACGAGTGGCTCTCGTTCAACGTTGGCAGGGATTTGTTTTCTCTTTACTGTTATAACGTGATGACATCGAATGAAACAACCTAGTCAAGGCCCGATGTGCAGTTACCCTCAGAGTATGTGCTCTAATGCACCATAATGTACATACTACATAGGCAAATACGGTAATACCACACATTGCCAGGGGAGATCAGAAATAAGAGCTTACAGTGCCTCAGTTTCCGTATTTGTAAAATGGGAATAAAAATAGAAACTTCCCTAAAGAGCGAACGTGAGGAATAAATTAATGAATGGAGCTGCAGGGTTCTCACCTGACGCAGAGCAAGCATTACCGGGGTGTTTTGCTGCCATGATCCTGACTTCCAGCTACGACAGGAATAACGTGGGGTTTGTAGTGACGGGCTGGTTGTCTAAAAGGGTGTTCAGCCTCTTTAACCCAGTCTGCAGAGTCCAGACCTCGAGTTGACTCTTCTCTGTCTCTCCGTCACCACTTCCAGTCCCAGGACCTGCTAATGGACAGGAAACTGCCCCGCTCCAAACTCACCAGGTTTGTCCCTCCTCTGCTCACATTCTCTCCCCTCTCCCAGGTAGCCACTGGGCGTGTGGCGGGCGGGCAGGTAGGGGACGTCTCTCAGGGCTGCAAGAGCAGCTGAGCCTCAGTCATGTCCTGTGACAGATCATCTGGGAACAAGGAGGTCTGTGGCCCAGAATTCCCACGCCCCTAATTGGCTCAGGGCCTAGATCGGCTCACCTTCCCTGGATGAGTCCCTTTGATCTGTGCATATAACCAGAGGGGACAGCCACTCCTTTCTCATTTTACGATGCCCACGCCAGCTGCACCCTGAAAAAACTCCTTAGACCCCTGTCTTAGACCCCTGTGTGTGTGTGTCAGAGACGCAGAGGCGCTGCCCTTGGCAGTCTCCCACTAACCCTCACCTTGCCCACCTGGGTCTTCACCACCCACCCAGGAGGAGTCCCTAGTCTCACCTCTGGCTCCTCCCACCCCCTGTCCCACCCCCAAGCCCCATCTCCTCATTGCTCTTCCCTCAGTGTTGTCCTCTGAATTCCTCTCCTTCAGGCATTCTGTTTTCTCTGGATGCTAAGTCCCAAACTTACTTTGCATATCCAAATGGTTAAGATGCTTAGCAAAACAAAAGGGCTTTCCTTTACCCACCAGGGGTCTCCTTAGAAGGCAAAGGTGGCTGGGAAGAGCAGCTCTGTCCTGCTTTATACGTGTCCATCTTCTCATCCCTCAAGAGGAGTCCCCAGTCTGCTTGAGGGGGGAGGTGGCCTGGGCTTCCTTTCCATGGTCTCCACAGGAGGCCTTTCATGAGTAACCCCTGAACTGTCCTGACTCAGTGGGAGGCCCTTACATTCACTCAGGCACCCAGGCTCGCCACGGAGAGGCAGAAACTCTCTCCCTTTACTGCCTTCCTGTCCCCATCACTCATTTGCACACTTGGAGCCTTGTCCTGGTCCTCGGTGTGAGCCCACATGACTACGTGCAGATGACTCTGGTCCCTCCTACTTGGCCAAGTCTGCTCCTCTGGGAGCTCTGATGAGAACATGTGAACCCAACCAATGCCTCCTCCAGCCGGAACTTGACCCGGAGTTTCCAGGACAGTCAAAGGTTGTTTTCATGGTGTGGCATTGCCCAGAGTTCAACAGCAGGCAAGGATCACAGTCCTGCTCACAGCGTCCTGACAAAGCTCTTCTTTGATGGAAACTGAGTCAGGCACCTCCAAGTTTTGTGCTCTGTCCTTGACCTGCTTAGTAAAAGAAAATCTCCCGCCTCGATGTCTGAGCGCCCGCAGTGTCTGATCAGGTCCCGCAGGCCGTCTCCCCAGTTTCTTGAACCTTGACTTGCCTTCAGCGAGAACCCTATTGGTGGTGGTCTACAAGAACTCCCTTAACCTTGACCTTAGCCCTTAGCAACTAAAACCCTGGCTTTGCCCCTTAGTTGTAAATCACTCGTCCTTGCTATATTTGGAGTTGAGCTCAATTATTTTATTTTTAAAGGAAAGGTGCAGGCAGGAATGAAGGGGAGTAGAGGCAGGAAGAGAGAAGAGGAAGAAGCACTCTATTTACTTTATTTCTTGGTTTATCACGGTGGTTCCCTCCACCCCCAGCCCAGGAACATGAACCTGGACACTTTGTGTGCATGAGGACTGCGCCAGACTAAGATGGCTGGACCAAACACTACTCCACCAGGTCATGCAGCGAGTCTAATTTTTCTCCCCTACTGAAAACCCCATCACAGTGGTTCCTGCACCTATTACGATAGTCCTGAAAAAAGTCTGCTTTACCATCTTTAATAAATGTCATGAATAATTTTTTTCTTTGCAATCTTCGACTTTTCTGCTGGTTTGATCTCAGATGTGCTGTTTCCCTATATTTCCTACACGATTTTCCACCTTTGAATCCTGTGAACTCCCTTTTTTCTTTTCCAAAAGGTCTTTTTTCCTTCAATCAGTCAGAGTTATTCAGGCAATAGCTAGGGCCTGCTCATTGCTGGCAACACAACAGAGGCCCAATAAACACTGATGGTTGGCTGCAGAGCTGCCTCTATGACCCCAGGCAAGGAGAAGCCCTGGCACAGACCCCTGTGCTCGCCCCTCTGTGGACTGGCACACAGGCACTGCTCTATGTACGCATAGTGAATGGATAGTAATAGGACCAGGCAGGGTCATTGCTATGGACACTTCTTTAGGTTTAAACTGACTTTAAATCTGAGATAGTGGTAACTGTTTAAGGCTAAAAGTTTGCCCTGGGTGCAGGTCCCCAACCCTAAGATTTAGGACTCAATGTTAAGAGGAGGGGGGTTTATTTCTTTTCCAAGAAGACCAAACCTAAGTAGCTAAGGATCACCTCTCCTTGCCACTCCCTGCTACCTACTTTACTCCTTGCTTTTCTCAAAGAAGCCCCTCCTTCACCATCTTCCCTCAACCCTTACAATCAGTCATCAAGTCTGGTTCAAATACCGTCTCATCCATCCCTGGGTAGTGCCATTCTTGCTGAGCCTTCCTCCCTGGTCCTTTACCCACGTCACTTGGGTATGTCATGAGCAAGAGTTGCATATATACATGGCTTCGTTCCTGGACTGTTAGTTCCGTAAGAGTAGATTCTGTATTCTGATTCGTCTGTGCATTCCCAGTTCCCAGTGTGGATTAGAGGTGCTCCAAGAGAATGAATGAAATATTTTCATCTAAATGAATGTACACGCATCCTTTCTGTTCTGGCAGATAAGAGCTACACTTTGAGCAAATTGCTGCAGAATCAGACATTCCTTCAGTATAAAGAACTCCTTGGCAAGTATGCATGATTTACAGTAGAATATGCTACCGTGTATGGTGAAGCTCCCTATTTAGGAATTCTTCCTCAAAGACTGTCCGGAATGTAATATTTCCCTTCCAGAGCGTGTAGTTGTTCCAGAATTCTTTAGAAAACTTGTAAAATACAGCTCTCTAGACTCTAGATTCCAGAAATTTAGACTTGATGGCAAGGCATGGGAACTGGAAATCTATTTTGCAGAAATCTCTCCAGGACATTTCCTAGCCCAGGTGGGTTTGGGAAGCCTGTCTTGGGGGATCTCTAATCAGGATAGGAAAACAGACTAGACACATCTAGAACTTCGCAGCTCAACAAGGAGTGTTCCCAGGTTGAATTAGGACACCGATCGAGAGCCTGACCTTCTTCCAGCCTTTTAACCCCTAATATGGCTGCTTAAGGGTTCAGCTGTTGCTTCATTTGGACAAATTCAGGAAGCCTATTTAACACACAAGCACACTCTCCAAGGTGTCTTTGCAAGCAGGAGGCCCAATTCTGATACGCGATCATTGGGCTTTATGACATCAGCGGTCTGGGCATTCCTCTTCAGAGGTCCTAGGTCCAGGGTTCTCTAACATGTCCTGCAGCTCTTGAGCTGTGAAGTCTCTGCAAGAACTGTGCTCAGTATAAAGGAAGCTCTCAGGCCGTGTCACAATCGCTTTTAGGCTCTTGGCCCATGGAAATGATCAAGTCCTCTTTCCAAGTGACTTCATGATTGTGTCTAGAGGAGAAGACACGGCAAGGGACATAGCCATGCTGCCTGCAGTGAGTCTGCAGTGAGCCGTGAGTCTGTCTTACAAAGGGCTGAGTTGTAGTCGAAGATTCTCCCATGTGTTCATCACTGCATCACACTGGTTGCTCTATGTCTCACTGCATGGGACTGTACGCCCAGCGACCTCAGTCATCTTAATCTGACAGTCCCCAGAGCCAGGCCTCAGTAGAGGTTACATCAAAAAGGCAAGGCTAACTTAGGTACGGGGCAGGTCAAACCTCCTTCTGTCCCTTCCTCCTCAAGTCTGGGAGAGGAAAAAAAAAGAACTTCCCGTGCCTTGAATCAAGGCCAGCCCCCAAATCTTGTCTTTACTTGGTCCTATTTCCCTTCTCCCCTCTCCTATTGTACCTCCAGGGTCACTCGCTGACCTCTGAGGCCTGGCTGATCACATGCTCCTTACCCACATTCTGAGAGTGCACAGCAGGTGACCTCAGAGCCCTTGATGGAGAGCTGACTCAAGACTGGAAGGATTCAGGCTTTCTGAGACACCCCTCAAGTCACCCTGGCAAGGTGGCCACAGACACTTCCACAAGATTCCCGGCCTTGCCGCTGCTTGCTACCAAGTTGCTTCTTCCTTTTTCTGACAGTGCGATATTGCATATAATAACAATTACCAATGACCTCCACTGGGTTGTCCAATCTCATTATTGCCCATGCATTTGGTACCTGCCACTGCCAATTTGCCTCAGCTGAGGCTTTATTCAGTGGGATATGATAGAGCTGTACAGCAATCTTTTTCCATTTAAATAGTTTAATTGAGGAAAGCTATCAGATGTTTCCAAATTTAATGTATACAACAATTTGCTTTTTCCTATCTCTTTTCAGAGTTGAGTTGGAAGAAAATGACATCTGATTCTTATAGAAAGAAAGCAATTACATTTTGGCGTCTGCCTTCCCCGGCTTGCATATGTTTTTAAACATAAAAAGAAATTCTTAATATGTAATTGTCAGGTAATAAAAAGGGAAAAATATTTTACTTTGCGTTTATGAAGTAATTTTTCAAAAGCATAAGGGAATTACATGTTAATGTTTTATGTTTATGACTGCACTCTAATACTGCACTATTTCTTCAAGTTTGGGGTCTTTTTTTTTTTCCCCCTCTCAGAAGATGAGAGCTGAGATGATCAGGCCTAGCTCAAACCGAACTCCCTGACAGAGACCCAGAGTTTCTTTCTTCAGCTCCCTCCTCAGAGCTACTACCCTCTGCATGGTGATTTAATACTTGTTTTATACTTTGAATTATTACAGTCTAACAAGGAATGGTCTCCCTGTCTAGATTATAAGCTGCTGAGAAGAGGGAGAATTCCTTTTGCATTCTTCTTTTCTCCACACAACTCAGAAAAGGGCTGAACTTAAAATAGTTGATTTTCAACAAACACTTGTTGAACACATTTATGAACTGACTTGCCAAATAAATCACCAAATAATGAGATTGATAATATTCTAGTATCCAATGCATGGCACAAAGAAAGAGATCTGTTGCATGGATGGATGGGCTAATGGAGGAAGGATGGCTGGATGGATGGATGGGCTAACGGAGGAAAGATGGCTGGATGGATGGTTGGATGGGTGGATGGATAGATGGGTGGATGGATGGATGGGTGGATGGATGAACGGATGGATGGGCGAATGGAGGAAGGATGGCTGGATGGATGTATGGGTGAATAACTGGATGGATGGGTGGATGGATGATAGACTCCACATAATTCATCTGAGATTTGCTGACATTTTGCCCAATTAATTTAGAATCAAGTTCTTTCTTGGCTACAAGGCCTATTTGCACCAGACAGACTAAAATCCCTGGGTCAAAGGTTGCTGAGAGACCCTCCCTTCATTTCTCAGAGGATAAATTCGTGGCCTCCAAGTTTGCTATGGTATTCACAGACATTCTATAATCTCCTGTCCATCATTCTTGTCTCCTCTCCTAGACCATTCCCATCAATACAGCAACAAAACACACCAATCTGCTGTCCCTAAAAATTTCTACTCTCTTAACCCCACATCCCTTTCCAGCTGTCATCTGATCTCTCTTCTTCTTTTTCTAGCAAAACTTCCGAAATGTCAGTATGGACCATCACCACTTCCTCACCTCCTGTGCTTTCTCATGTGCACCCACTTGGGTCTGTCATCATATACTCGGACACTGTTCTTCTCGAGTCCCTGGGTTTTACCACCCTGCTGTCAAATCCAGTGGGAGATTATTAGTCTGCATGTTGCCTCTCAACAGATATTTAACTCAGGACAAATCCTCAGCCGAGTATTTATGCTTTTGCTTAGCTGTTGATTGTTCATCTTCTCCAAAAATGTAACCTTCCTTCGGGGTGGGGTGGGGAACCTTGTGCATCTGACTTACTGATAAGCAGACTTACTGGCCTCCGTGCCTATTCTGCCACCTGTCAGAGGGGAAGTGTTGAGTTGACGTTGGTGCTGCCCCAAGCGTTTGGCTCCAATCTCGTCTACTCCATGTCACTGAGACATAGAGTCATAGAATTTCAGATGTGGAAGGACCCTTAAGAACTAGATCAGAGTGTGGTTGCCCCAGAGCTGAGGCACTTGCCTGAGGGCAAGTGCAGGAAGCTTCTGGAAGAGCTGGCACTTGAAATAAATTCCTTTGACTCTTCACCCAGGCTCTTTCCATAACACCTGGCACTGTGCTTGTGTAGCACCGCCTGGCACTTCAGGGCCTGCACACGGCTAATCAGGGAGTGTGAGTTCAAAACCAGAGAGAATTTTATAACCGGGCAGAGAAGAAAAGTGTGCGCATGGGGATCGGTGATCTTTCCTAAAACTCATGTTGTGGAAGAGCACCTAACTTCAGTTCAGTGAGCTAAAGAGCATGTTTGTGTCCCGTGTGAGTATCTGTTTTCACAACTAAAATAGCTTTGTGGTTCTTTGGATGATGTAAACAATACCTGTAGACAGTCATCCCTCACCTATCGCGGGAGTTCCGTTCCGGAGACTGCCCCCCCACCCCACCCCGACAGGTGAAATCCGCCAGGTAGCGGCCTTATAATTTATTTTATTATTTATATATATTCTAAGGCTTTATAAACCCTACCTACTCTCCTACAAACCCTTCCCACACTCTTATTAACCTTTCCCACACTCTTATAAATACTTCCTACACTCTTAAACCTACGTAATTTTAACAGCACGTAAAATTCTATGTGGTCACTCATTAGTGAAGTAGACGTGTACCGCAAAATCCCGCCATACAGTAAAAATTCCTCGATACAGAATTAGATTAAAAAAAAAACCAAAACTCTCGATACAGTGAAGCTGCGATAAGTGAACCGCGATATAGTGAGGGACGACTGTATTGTAAATGATTCAAAGAGTAGAGAACATCACAAGAAAGTAAAAATAATCAGAAATGCCCTCACTCTGAGGTAATGGCCATTAGAATTATTTCACAATCTGTTCATGACAGTGTAGCCCCAATACAAAGAATACTCAAGTGATACTTGTGTAGTTCAATGAATTTTTACAAAACTGATACCTGTGTATCTGCCACTGAGGGTGAAAAAGAGAATGTGGCCAGCTCCCCGGAAGTCCTCCCACCACCTCCATACCCGCTCCTCGGTGAGCATGCCTTCCAAAGACCTTGATCGGTGCTTTTGACCTTTATGTAAGTGAAGCAAGTTCCACGTGCTGCTTTGTGTTTAGTTTTGTTGTTGTTGCTGACCATTCTACTTGGAGATTCATTCACACTGTGATCTACAGCTGTGGTTCATTCATTTTCACTCCAGTAAACATTCCATTGTAAAATTAAATCTATATATCCATTCTACTACTGAAGGGCATTTTGTATTTTTTGACTATTACAGATAGCTACTACAGACATTCTTGTCCATATTTTCATTGCACTTGGGCCCATGATTCCATTAAGTGAACATCTAGGAACAGAATTTTTCCGTCATCACGTATATATACATTCAACTTTATCAGTTTTCCAAAGTGGTTGCATCAATTGACAAACTCACCTGCAATGTTTGAATACTTCCTGTGCTTCTTTGCCAATGGAGAGATTCATTATGAAAGTTTCTCTTGATTGCTGATAAGATTAAGCCTCTTTTCATAAATTCATTGGCCATCTTCTTTTGTAATATGCCCACGCATGCCTCCTATGTTTTTTCTACTGGATTGTTGGTCTTTATCAACAATTTGCAGTTCTTCATGCATTCTAGTTTTGATTTCTTTGTTGCCTTTATTGGTTGCAAATTTCTTTTCTCACTTTTTGCAACTCTTAATACTTTCTTTTGATGCCTGATGTTCTTAGTTTTAACGTAGTCCAATGTAGTAATATTTTTCTTTATGGTTAGTGAGATTTGTATCCAATTTAAGAGGCCTTTCTCTATCTTAAAGTTGAGAAAAATATTCTTACATTGTTTTCTAGAAGCTTTATTAGTTTGCTTCCATATCGCCAGCCACAATCCACTTGGAATTCACTTTTGAATTCAGTTGTATGGTGTGAGGTTAGGAGTCACGTTTCATTTCTTTGCTTCATTATTCAATAGACTTAATGTCACTTATCAAAAAGAATTTCTTTCCTCACTGCTCTCCAGCTCACCTTGATCATGAAGCTTCCATATCTGTATGATACTGTTTATTCAACTCCACTGGGATATTCGTCTTTCTTTGCATGGATACTATAATATCTATTTATATAGTTTCATAAGTTTTCTATCATGATATTATAGTACAAATACCTCCTGATCCCCCTCTCACAACATCTTGGTTTTTTGGTCAAAAGTATTTTGGCAACTTACTCCTCGTGGCATTTTAACATATTTTTTTGAATAAGCATGTCAATTGATATATATGCACACACATGCACATATGTCTGTGGATACATATACACACACAAACCTGCTGAGGTTTTAAGGGGATTTATTTTAATCTACATGGAAATTTCAAAAGAATTGACATCTTTATAATAACAAATGAATACATCATTAATATTTAGTGAACATTCCTTTAATATTTCTCCTGCTATGTATAATATTATATGCGCACAAATGATTTTACATAAATCGGGTCACATCATTCACAATGATTTGATCAAGGTCAGATCTTTTATATTGTTACCTTTTTAACCTTTTTGATTTTTTGCAAACATACTACATCTCTCCTCACCTTATTTTTCTCCCATATTTACTAGTATCAACCAGTTTTGAATCTTCCCATAATATTCTTTATGCTTATATAGTCATTTTACATACATAAGTATATGTATGTACTTCATGAGGGTCATAATTACAAAAATGGGTCATATTATATACATTTCTATGCCTTTGTTTACTTCACTTAAAAAAATATCATGATAATCTGTCCAAGTCAACAAAAAATTATACCCTGACATCTTTTTAAAGAGCTTTGCAATATTTCATGGTATAAATCATCCCAAATGTAGTCAACTATTCTTGCATTGATGAACATAAATTTTGTTTCCAAAATATGTGTAGTTGCAAACAATGATGATGTGGACATCTTTGACCTTGAATAAGTAGTTTTTCTTACTGGAATTTTTTTAAAGGACAGATTCCTAGGAGTAGATTGCTAAGTTGAAGCGTATGTGTATCTTACATTTAAAAACTCATTGCCCAATTGTCTTCTAGAAACATATAATGATTCACATTTCCTCTTACATACAGAGGATTTTCTCCCAACATTTTTACCACTGATAAAGTTGTCACTGCGAGTCTTACTATTCTTGTGATAGAAATGGTATCTCACTATTACTTTCATTTTTATTTATCTGACTACTAGCAAAGTTAAACATCTTTTCCCATGTTTATTGATATTTGAATTTGATCTTCTCTAAACTGTCTCTTCATATTCTTTGCCCGTTTTCCTGTTTATTGTTTGTCATTTCTCATTTGTTAGAAACGTTGGTAGAGTTTAGATATTAACATTTTTCAATCACCTTAAATATGTGTTCCTCAATCATTTGATATTATTTAAGATAACTTTCACGAAATTAATAATATACAATTTTTTACATAGTCAAAAATGCTTATCATTTTCTAACTTGGTGCAATTATTTTTCTATTTTACACTACATTCTTCCTCAACCATGGACTTAGGAGATAATTCTGTATCTATATCTCTTTCCCTATTATATATATATATGTATACACACATGTTTTACATTTAAGTCCTTAATCTGAGAGTGCATGTGTTTTGTTGCTGTTGTTGTTTTTTAATAATATGAGCAGGGGATCTAACTTTTCTTCTATGAAAACTATCAGCACCATTTATTAAACAGACTATTTTTCTTCACTGGGACCTAATTCTGGCTTTTTTTGTCCTATTTTTAAATCAATCCCATCCTTACATATGTTTTAATAGCTGAGAAGAAGTAAATTTTTGTCTTGGTCTTTCTCAGACATTTATTTTTTCATATAAATTTTAAGATAATTTAACACAATTAAAAATCCATTTAGATTCCTATTGGAATTTCATTACATTTATACAGCAATTTGAGGAAGAACTGAAAATGTTACTATATTAAGTCTTCTCATCTATGAAGGTAGTATGTTTCCACTAGAACAGATACTGTTTCATTCTTTCAAAATTATATAAATGTCTTCATATCAGTTCAACTCTATGTTTAAATTTCCTTCTATGTTCCCTTGAATGTCTAGGAATTAAACTTGGCCAAGTATCATAGACTGAACCTGCTGACTAAGACTACAGATCTTAATTAAACTACCAATCTGTAAAAATAAAAACCAGCCCACAGGCAAGGTTTTAGGGACAGTTTGTCATACAGACTTTGAAGTCAAATAGATTTGGTTCAAATTTTGCTTACTAAGTGAACCCCAGGTTCTTCATCTGTGAAGTAGGGGTAGTAATACCTACCTCGTGGGGTTGAGTTAAGGATTATGACATGCAGATTGTATGACAGTGTTGGGACATAGTCGGAGGTCAATACGTGCTTAGGAAAGGCTTTTTCTTTTTCTTAACTGATGTTTTAAAAGAGGAAAAAAAATCTCCACGTGCTGCACATAACTCACAGGCAAAACTAGAGAGGGTCTTTGATTTTCCAACTCCCTGGACAGGTATGCTCCATCCCCCACCCACACCCCAATTTCCAGGAATCTCACCCCTCCCAGGCCCTCTTTCTCCGCCTTAGGAATATGGATCGTTTAGGGACCTTGATTATCAACATATTTCTCATTAGCAATATTCCGGCTCAGTGCTCCGTGAATATTAGTTTTGTGACATTCTTGCTTTTGACCATCTGATTATTTTCCCCACTGGTTTTCTTTTAAAGAGGAAACTAAAACTCAGAAAGGAAACCAACAATGGTTCTACTCTAAAAAAAAAACAAACTTGAAACCCTTTTCAAACAGTCAACTCAATTTTTAGTATAAGTACAAAGGAAAAGTGAAAATAATGTATAATCAAATAATGTGCATTTCTCTATATAAATTTAGGCATCTCTGCACTAGAAACGGTGAGTCTTGCTCCCACTCATTATAAATTTGTTCTTAAGTCTAGCGGTTACTCAATAGATATTACTGGAACTTCTTTATATTTGGCATTTTGAAATCGTGTTTTAAAAGTAAATTTGGTGTGTGTGTGTATACACACACGTATCTAGAGCTGTGTATATATTTAGTCACATACACACAGACAGATCACTGATTTCTTAATACAGATGTGTTATATCGGCATTTTTCAAATATTGTAATGTGCCTAAATGGCAAACAATTCTCAACAAGATAAACTGCAAAAGGTTTTCTTTTCCTTGATAGAGTTGTTTTCTTTGGAACCCCAGAGTGTTTTCTAACAGGGCAAAAATACTTCGATTCATGAGTGAAATAAAGACTAGGCTGCGGTCATAAACAGGTTCTTCGTCTCCGCAGACTGACGCGCCAGGCAGAGCGGGCTTCTGGGCACGTGGCGGGACGTCCAGCACCCTAACCTTTGCCCACCTGATGCGCACGAGCACCCCCAAATGGAGTGCCCCCACAAAGTACCCAAAGAGCCCCCTAGGGGGCAGTGCGGGCCCCGGCCGCGCCTCCCCGCCTCCTCCCGGGAGTATGCGGCTCCCGCCTCCCGGGGAGCAGGGCCCCGCCGGCTCCCACCCGGGCGCCGGCCGGCAGGGTGCGGGCGGCGGGCGGGACGGATCGGGGCGCAGCCGCGGCGCTGCGCTGCGGAGCCAGGATTTCCTCCGACCTCCGCCGCCCCTTTGTTGGCGGAGAGAGCAACAAGCTCCCGGCTTACGGAGGAGGTCAGGGGAAGTGATTTCAATTAGAGGGGGATCACTGAGGTCTCAAGCCAACACAGACAAGTGGTGTAGCACTGGCGGCGGCGACCGCAGTCGTTTATCCTTCTAGCAGCCAGTCAGCCTGGGCTTTGCAGGAAGCCCTTTGCTGCCACCCCCGCCCCCATCTTCCTGCCCTCTGACTTTTCAAAGAAAAGGGAAACAGAAAGTGTGGCCTGCTGCTGAATTTGTCATCGCTGCAGGCTGAGTGGGAAGGTGACACCTGGAGATAGGTCTGAGGGTGCTGGAAGGCCTGCTAAGTGTCCCCAAGCCCAGGCACAGCTGGGGGTGCTGAGGGTTTCAGGGTTCTTTCTTCTATTCTATGGGAATCCACCTGTCCCAGCCATCTTGCTGAGCAACCTGCTCTGGGTATTCAGTCACCTTGTCCAGTTCAGGACGTTATTCGCCATCTTCTCTTGCTTCTTGAGGGTGGTCTGTTTCTACTGGCACTTGTTTTAGCTCCCGATTCTGTTTAGCTGACTCTCTATTTTACTCTTTTCTAAGCTCATGTTTATTTCCAGGTACCCCACACAGACACTGGTAAAGTCTGTTAGCTGTAGAAGCAAAGAGGGGAGGACTAAGGAAGCAGAATTGAATGAGAACTTGGAAGGCCAGGGGTGGAGGAGAGAGGGAAGGTGGAGGCAAGGTAGCTGTTAGCAAATTCTTGAAGGCAGTTCATAGGCTGGGACAGCGACACTTTCATGAGGAGCGTAGTGCAGGCTCATGAGCTCCTGGGCAGCTTGTCCAGCAGGGCGGGCACATGCCAGGTCTTTGAAAAACAGCAGCTATAATGTCCGGAACTGTGTGAGCATTCAATCAGTCTGGGAGGGCCGGAGTGGGCTGCCCGGCGGCACTAGGAGGCTCTGCCTGCACAGTACTGGGATTCTAAAATGTCCTTCACCCCTGACAGAAGGTTTGCATAAGAACTCTGTTCACCTTGGAAGGGAAGAAAAGGGCTCCACTTGGAAAGCGAAGAATATTTTTTTTTAAGGAGTATTCACAGAGGTATTAAACAGCCCTTACAATCCAGTTGGAGAAAAGTCTTGTGGAAACAAAATGCTATAAAATCAAAATAGTGTGTGTTTGCAGGCATGTGTACTGTGTGTGTGTGTGTGTGTGTGTGTGTGTGTGTGTGTGCGCGCTGGTGACATCCCAGATGTCCTCATCCAGAGGCCCAGGCTCTAGACTGGCCCTGCTGCTAAAATATATGACCTCTGCAAAGCCACTTAACCTCTGCCAAATGGGGCCTCAATCTCTTTCCAAGGCACCTCACCGGGGTATTGTGAGGATCAACGGAGATAATGGATGTGGAAATACTTTGAAAGAAAGGAATGTGCTACAGATGTTAGGACATAGGAGTTCGGGCTGGATTTCCTGGTGACAGGATGGAGGGCTCACAAACTTAAATAACGCTCTCACCGCTTATCTGCCCTCTACTGCTATTCAAGTTTCCACCCAGCTGTTTTAATTGCTTTCAAATGATGTGTGCACCACAGAGAACTGTGGATAGTGGAGCGCTGCACTATGCCTGCATCTTTTTTTTCCTTCACTTGTTATAATGAGCAGACCACGGAGCAGTGGTCACGTTGTGGCCTTACGGGCAGGCCTTCGGGGGTTAGCCCTGCTCAGCGCCTCCTTCTCTTCCGAGCACTGACACACCAGAAGTCCCACTCCCCTCTCTGCCCCTCTGCTCCAAGTCACCAAAGCACACTCTACCCTCAGCTGGGCTTTCCAGCTCTGTGGCTTCTGAGATGCCCTTGCCTGTCCCATTCCTGGCCACCCGGTTCTGGAAAACTGCTCACCTTCCCTCCTCTCACTTAAAAAATTACTGCTCCCCTGTCCTCTTTTATGGAAAACGCTTTATAGAGAAATGACAAGCAAATTTATACTCAGACAGAAAGAACATAGCAGTTTAATATCGTTCGCCTTCTGTGATCGTGAAAATTCTAATGCGTAGAAGGGATTTCAACAGTAGAATCCTTCTATGATGATAGGTATATCAGAGAACAACACCCACAAATCACCAAACTCAGAAAAGCATTAAATTGGCCCCATAATTATCATCTGCATGTATTGTGCCCATAAGAACTGCGCTGTGGCGGATTCTGCTGAAGAGGCTCCATCACACTCCATCTCACTCTCATGTCTACATGGCCATGCATGTGGCATCCTGGAGGCATGAATATACAATAAATATGGCACCGATCATATATTTGAATATGTGTGTATGTTTACACAGAGACACAGACTTAAACACGTGTATATGCCAAGACCCAAGTCACAAAGTAAGTCGACGTGTGGTAAGCTGTGGTAGGCATGTGTTTACAATGACCAAAATCCAATCAACAGCTCTTATTCATAGTTCGGAACAAGAAGCTTCTTACTCAAGAGTCATCCCTTCATTTATCCTTCTCCTTGAAAGTCAACAACTGAAAATTTGTTTTTCTGGGAAGTGGGATGAATCGGGGAAAAGGAGTCAATTATATAGTGAAAAATGAAGAGAATTGGACGTTGAATGGTGAACGTATGTAGTATATACAGATGTTGATTTATAATGATGTGCAACTGAAAACTATGTAATACAATACAGTGTTAGTTCGATAAAATGTTTTTAATTCTTTAAAGCATTAGTACATGAAAATGTATTTCTGACACTAGAATCATTCAGCAAAATAAATGTTTTCAATTCTGATTAAAATTAGGATTTTTTCAAAATAAGATGCTTTGTAAACAAAGGTAGGTAGAAAAGCACAAGTATTTCATATTCATCAAATTTTTTAAAATTAAGTCTGATTAAAACCCACTGTGGTGAATCAAATAAATATAAGAAGTCTAGAACTATGCATTCGTTAGAACCCAGTAATGCCACATAGTCTCATACATGTGTGCAAGGAGTAGTATAAAAGTGTTCACTTTTGCCAGGGGGAAAAACCTGCAGTCTTCCTGCGATAGAATGCCATGTTGCAGGTAAAAAGAACAGTTTACCTAATTCAGTAAACCAAGAGAAGCCAACTCTTTGTTCAATAAAATGAACAATTTGTTCAACGTAATACCATTGGTGGTCAATATAGACACCAATACACGGGCTTATCGATCTGTGGCAAATTCACGATGACAGCAGAGGGACTGGCGAGCGAGGCATTAGAAAGAGACAGAAGAAAATGCCAGTTCTGCTCCAAGCATTGGCTGCTTCTGCTTAACCAGATGAAGCAAATCTGACACAATATTAATAACTGTCGATTCTGAGTGTTGGGTATAACAGTCTGACATTATTCTCTGTGCTTTTCTATAATTTCTTAAACTTTCTAAAAAGTAAAAAAAAACGAAGCAGTTGAACACAAATATATAATTAACCAGAAGCACAGATGCTGTTCAGTTGTCTACCTGTCCAATTACCCCACGTCTTTTAAGGATTCATCAAATTCTAAATTGCCCATAAAACTCTTATCTTGCTAACCTACCCACAGAGATTTCTCCTCTGAATTTCTGCCGCGCTGCCTCCAGTCTGCATATTTGGCCCTTAGTTGTGCTGAGTTTGGCACCTAGTCATTTTGTCTTGTGATATTTTCTGTTGTTAGCCAGTCTGCGCGTCTTGTCACCTGGAGTGTAATCATCCGAAAGGCAGGGCCACGAGGAGCCCTTTTCATGCCTCCTCTGAAGCTGAGCAGGGATCACAGGACACTCTCAGGACATTTACAAGTAGGACGACAAGTTTTAATGTAAAAACGTGTCAAGGACTCCAGCTGAGAATAGCGCCCATCCACTGAGAACATTCAGAGAGATCGAATTTCTGAAGAATGTGATAGTGCTTTTAAAGACATTGTTTATTTATTTTAAATATGTATTTATTTAAAATATTTATTAAAATATTTATTTATTTATTTGATGATTTGTCGATCACAAATACCCATAGAGTACTGTCTTGGTGTGGACAAACACTTTTCCCATCAGGCTTCGGACAATGCTGGGTGACACCTGGATCCCCAAACATCTTGCAGCTACTTCTCATTCCCTTACCTGGTGCTCCACGGCCCCCAGCTGAGTCCCTCAGCTCCATCTGGTGCCCCAGCCTTAGCACCTGCCGCACTGCAGTCTCGCACACCTTTCCCCAGTTACCTGCCCACCATGCATATTTGATGCGCCCTTGACTTCTGCTCTGACGTGCTTCTCTGCAGTGTTATCATCACCCACCCACCCCAAGGCCCCACCTTGACCTAAACCAGCTCAGAGCTCCTTTCTTCCCCAGCCTTCTCCATTGCCATCAGCCAGAAGCAAGGTCCCCTCTTCCACGGCCTCTCTGCACTTGGACCTGTTTGACTTCCGAACACTCCACCTCACCCTAAATGACTGCCCTGCATTTCCTGAAGGATGTGAATGCCCTGAAGACAAGGTTGCTGGGAGGTGGTTGCTGGATCACCAGCCAGTCTTGAGCTTTTGCCTGTAGCCTGTGCCAACTGAGAGCCCTGTGAAATTGCTCACCCGCAAGATACCCAGTCATCCTCATATTCTAGAGCCCACTCCGGGCAGACAGGGGTCCTGCCCACGATGCCAGCCTGCACATGCTTGTTTATCAAGCCAAGAAAAGTTGAGTCTGTGCATTCCCACCTCTGGCTGGCCTGACTCACACAGCAGAGGCTCTGACTGACCTTTACAGCTCTATCTGACACTTCCAAGCCCAGACGAGCTCTCCTCTCCCCTCTCCCCTTCTTCTCTTCTCCTGAGCTCTCCTCTCCCCTCTCCCCTTCTTCTCTTCTCCTATCCCCCCTTCCCCAGCCCCCTTCCCCTCCCTCCTTTCCCTCCCACCTTCCCTTCCCCAACCCTCCTCTCCCTTGTCCTCCTGTCCTCTGCCCTCTCCTGCCCTGCCATCCCCTCCCCCTCTCCTCTCCTCACCTCTGTTGAGCTCATACTCGTGCCTCCAGAATGTTCGCACACCTCTAGGGTCCATTCTCCCATGACCTTGACCCTGGCTGCAATGGTCAGGGATCCAAAAGCCTGGGTTCTCCCCTCTTTGGTCGTCACATCTATTAAAGGGACTGGTGACATTTCTTCACGCTCCTTCATCTTTGAACTTCTTTGGGTCCCTTTTCACTCAGGATGACAGTTTCCAAGCCACAACAAAAAGCCGAGTCATCGGCAAATTCCAAAATGGTTTTTTCAAGCTATGGCTGTGGAGTCACCGGGAAGTTTTTAATTGCGAGGCTTTGGTACCTTATCTGCCCTGTCTGTGGAACTAGGAGTGAATGCTTGTCCACCCCGAGATACACAGCTCCCACCCAGGCAGAAAACCCCCAGCCTCCCCGACCCTTCCCCCTAATTAGAGAGATGCTGGTTCTGGAAGGTGCATTTCCATCCCACCCAGAGCAGCAGCAGTCCTGACCCCATGATTTCTTGGACAAGCGCCTTCCCACCTGCCTGGTCCACCTCCCCTCAGTGCTGAGGGCTGGCCAGACTGGGCATGAGCTGCTGTGGGCTAGCAGGCCTGGTTGGAGACACTCACCGCAGGGCAGCAGGGGGTGGCCAGCCAGGAGGGGGCGGGTCACAGCTCCCTAAAGCCACAGAGAATAGTAAGCCTTTGCACCACCCCCCCACCACCTCTTTGAGATTGCTGATCAAAAAAGGGAGGCAAACAAAGGCGAGTGAATGGGAATCAAATTGAGTTGGGGCATCGGACAGATGGGGCCTGCCAGGCGCCCACAGCCTGTCCTATTCATTATTAAAAAAAAAAAAAAAAAAAAGAGATAATCCGTCTCCTCCCGGCGGCTTTGCAAGAGGTGGGAGATACTGGGTGGGGGTGGGGCGCTAGGCCTTGGAACCCAGATGTTTTCCAAATCACAGGGTCTCAGCTCACCAACAGAGTCACTCTTCCCCTACTCCCTCACCCCCTTTTCAGGGTCATTGTCTCCCGGGTGCTTGGAATTTCTGTTTTGTATATCAGATTCTCTGAAAGTGAGGCATCTCTGTGCAGAAAGGCTGAGGCACTGGGAGAAGCAGGGTAAGGGTAGGTGGCCATGCTGGAAGGTGGCCGGAATGCTAGGGTGTTGGTATCAGGGTGCAGGGACCCGAGAGGAGGGCATGGGAGTTGGGTCTGTCCCTTGTAATGACTGAAATCATTCTGGGGAGGGGCAGTGTCAGCATTAATAAAAAGGGGGCAGGCCCAACAGGAATTCTCCATATTTGCCTCCTGCCTTCTGCCCACGTGCAAGCTTTCATATGCAGGGCTTCCACGCACACCAGATATTGGGAGCTTCCCTCCATGCCCTCACTCAGTCCAGCAACAAAAGTTGCTTAGAGGTTGGTTAGCAGTCCCAGTTTACAGATGAGGAATTTAAGTGACTTCTTAGAGTCACCTCTAATATTAGATGACAGCCTCCTGGCAAAGCACTGGGGGGAAATGCTCTTCCATATGTATCAGACATAGGGCCATGTGTGCCAAACCGGACTCATGTCTCGGCACACCTGCCTGCACATGGAGCATGTCTGCACCGCGTGCTCATGCAGACAGCGTCATTCCCCTCGCGGGGAGTCTTCTCCTCACACATGCCTGCATCCCTTTTCTGATACTCAGGCCTGCATTGCACAGATGCCCGTCCTGGCCAGATGCTGACCTTTGCTTTGGGCCTGTGCTCCATTCTTCAAGGAGCCAAACCAAATGACCCAGAGATACCATCTTAATCTCCATGATATTTCTCAAAATCAGATTACAAATTTGTTCTTTGAGAGCTGTCTGCCAGGTAGGAGAAGGCCTCCCATTAATGGGGAGGCGGGATCAAGAGCGCAGCCTGAGAAATCAGGTGTCACACTGACCTTTCGGGGAGAGCCAAGTACTCACTCTTACTATTGATCCCTTTCAAGGAAGACAGAAGGTACTTTATCTCCCTGCTACTGAGCTGAGGGCAGGGCCAGCACCTTGGGAAGAAAAGACAACAGTCTTCTATGCCAATGGAACACACAGGCAAAAAGCCCTACTGACCTACATCTTTTAATGTTTGTCACGAGGCTTGCAAGTCCACTATTAGAGATTTAGTCCTTCAGAATAGGCATTGTCCTCTCCGATTTTCAGAAATTAAAATTCTTGCTTTGAGCTACCCAGAAAATGCATTGTATCTC
Source organism: Solenodon paradoxus (assembly GCA_004363575.1). Classification (NCBI taxonomy): domain Eukaryota; kingdom Metazoa; phylum Chordata; class Mammalia; order Eulipotyphla; family Solenodontidae; genus Solenodon; species Solenodon paradoxus. The sequence continues at coordinate 46,061 of RJWH01005866.1, forward strand.
TTGTACAGCAGCTGAACATTTCTTAAATAAAGAAAAACCCAGACTTTAATCTCAGACATTCTTCTTCATTCATTCATTCAACCAAGATTCATTGAACACTCACCTTCCATGTGTCAGACGCTAAACTGAGCACAAAGGATATGACAATTAATTAAATAGATGAAGTCTAGTCTAATAATTCTAGTAATGGGTGCTTATATTAATCGTAATGGGATACAATGAGTAAACAGATAAATTCGCACAAAAATGGCAGAGTGACAAGTAGTGTGTAGAGACTTAGGCTGATATAAAAAACAGATTCGTTTTGATGGCCTGGAACAGCGTCTCAGAGAATGTCACATTAAAGCAAAAGTGCACCATCTGAAGGCTTAGGGAAAGCACATTACGAGGAAGGGAAAGGCCACACAGAGCCCGAAGGTTGGAAATGCTTCAACCCAAGTGAAAGAAAAGGTCGAAGAGAGAGACAGGGCCAGATCAGATAACCCACTGAAAATCCGCTAAGGAGTGTGGGTTTTATTCTGAGAGCTAAGAGGGACCGTGTTGAGAGGTTACTTGATTTGTAGTTGTGGGAGACTGAGTTGGAGGAGCAAGAGAGGATGTGGGAAACCCATTGTGGAGGGTACTGCCGAGGCCGAGACAGCTGATAGTGAAGTGGACGAGGGAGGGAGACGCAGAGGCTGAGAGACACAGACTGACACCACCTGAGCACTGAGCCATCCCAGAGCCAAGAGGCCTGGCCGGTGGTTTGAATGGGACTGGGATGGGGAGGAGAGAACTCAAAGACAACATCTATGTCTTTGGTATGAATCACAGAGTGGACAATATTGTTTTGCTTTTGTTTGCTTTGTAGATTTTTAAATTTCACTTATTACTGGGTTGTCGGGGTTTTTTTTTTGAATGTTTTACACACACATACACACACATGGAGAGAGGTGGAGAGAGCAGAAAATAGATACTTAATAAACCTTATTGTGTTAAGCATAAAAGAATCAAAAAGAGATTTTAATGTGGCTATTTGTTGACATTGGGTCACAGATATATTTAAATTCATGAAAACTGCCTTTATCTGTTTGTTAGCTACCTGTCAAGCTGTCATGTATTTGGGGTAGACATTGAAATTCACCTTGGAACATTTTCTGAAACCTTCTAGAATTTTGATTAAAAAATTGTTTGTGAAGAAATACTGCTTCATGACATAATGTAACTTAAGTCATGCATTATCGTCAATCAAAATCTGTATGTAACACAGTAAGTTTACCTTCGTTATTCCAGTTTCATCCTTATGGTAGAATTAACTTTTTACCTGATCTGTCTACTCTCTGCCCCACTTCCTTATATTTAATCACTAATTTGATTCTACAGTCTAAAAAACTATTTTTGTTTTATTTGGTTCATTTGTTTGTTTGGTTTCTCTGTCTATCACAGATTAGTAAAATCATATGGTGTCTGTCTTTCTCCTGCTGGTTTATCTCATGAAGCATAATTCCTTCTAGGTTCATCTCTGTTGTTGTAAATGGCAGGATTTTATCTTTTTAATAGCTGAGTAGTATTCCCTTGGGTATATAGACCCTGTCTTTATCTATGCGTAGGACAGTATTGTTGTCAATTAAGATGAGGAGGACTGGTACTTCAGCAAAAGGGGGAGAATCAAGCATTTTCCTTTGGCCTTGTGAAGTGTGGGTTGATGATTAGCTATTCATCTGGAGAAAAGGAGTGATCGTTCACATGCAGGGACCAGCTGGCAGTAGCCATTGACGCAAAGTAGGTATCTAATGCTTTGAGACTGGATGAGACACTTAGAATTGTAGACTAAAAAAGAGGAGGGCGCCAAGGACTAAGGCCTAGGCACTCCAAATTTTAGGGTTCATGCAGAAGAGGAGGAGGAATTCACATAAAATGCTGTCCAGCAAGACAGCAGGTAAACCTGGAGAGTGTGATATTCGAGAAGCCAAGGGCAGTATGTCGCAGGAAGGAAGAAGTGATGTGCTATATAACACACCACTGAGCTGTCAGGGAAGCGAGAACAGAGAATAGACTTTGAGATTTACCACCATGAACATAATGTGGTCTCAGTGATATGGGGACTGAGGAAGGAGGAGGTAGAGATAGAGACTTGAAACTCCACCAAAAAAGGTTTCCTGCGAAGGAAAAGGGAGTGGGGTAGTAGCACAAGAGAGAGTTTGGAGTCTTGTCTTTTATAAGAAGCAAAGACAAGCATGGAGTCAGAGACATCCATTCAACTCGAGCTGTGAGATGCTGTCTTCTGACAGCCTCGTTTCAAAAGTGGGAGAGTGAGGTCCAAAGATGGGGGAGGTGAAAGAGACCCAGGGTCTGATCCCGGCTGTGTTGGTACTTTACAGCACGGTCTAAGATCAGCCCCTTGCCCGTCTGAGCCTCAGCTTCCTGTGTTTTCCTTGGTCCCTTCCAGCGGGGTGGTTTTAGAATGGTTGGGGAACCTCCTGCAATTTCCTAAGGAAGGAAAGCCCCATGACAGCCCCTGCCCCGCCCAGCTAGCATGCACCTGTGTCTCCAAACGGGTCGGTTCCTCCGTGGCACCCCTCCACGGATGCAGGAAATCCTCCCATACCATTTCTGGGTGGTTCCCTGTGACATTTGTGTTCTCCTGCTCTCTCCTGGGAGCTTCCAGGCTCCTCCTTTCTTTCTAATCAAGCCCACCACTGTGCCCAGGCAACCACTTCCTACAATTGTGCCCCTGACCCCAAGCCTCTCCACATCGTGGGCCAGTGCTTTGGAGACTTGGGTTGATACAGTCATTTAATTTCTCAGCAGTTTTGTTGGAAGCCAGCTGCAGGCTCTTTTACTCTATCAGAACCTGCAATGGTTGTTCTTTCGCTTGTTTTGTTTCAGCTATTTTATTTAAATAAGGGCAGGCCAAGTTCTTTTCCATGTCTCTTCCTAAAGCAAAGCAAATGTAATCCATTTGGCGGGTGCGGGTCTGACACAGAGCGTTACAGTGGGTACTTGTGGCTGATGTAAGGGGGTGGGGTGGGGGAGAATAAAGTGCTTTTGAAAATCAACTCATTAGTTGGTTGAGAATGAAGCCACAGTCCTGTTCGTCCATCCCCCCTCTTTGTTGACACCCGTGTGCCCCACTCCGGTACCATTGCTGGGCAGCATGGTCCTGGGAAGAGCATCAGGGTGGGCACCAGGGGAGTCTCTGAGTTCCTGAGCTGGGGGTTTGCTTGCTTTCCATTTCAAGGGACAGGTGCAGTCAAAATATGGGTACAGAGGCCAAACCACCTGAGAGGAGCAATTTTAGTGCTTAGAATGGCCCCCGCATGTCTCCCGATCTGTTCCCTAATAACCTCTACAAAGCAGGGGTGCTCATCCACTATTCTACCTTTGAGTAGCACAATAGGTTTACAAGAGTCTGTAAAATTATTTTTACAACCTGGAAAATAAAGTGGCTCAAAAATAGGAGAAGTGCAAAATCAAAACTAATTGAACTTTAATCAAATGTTTGCAAACTGCCTCCTTTGGTCAACTATTCAAGCACAACTCAATTCTGATAATTAAAGAAATGAGCTGTACTAATAATGGACAATTGAGGACATTTGCAATGTTCCACATGAGGTGAATGGAGCCACCGCACAGAGGCTTCCATGGAGATCTCTGCTCTGGCACCGTGAAGCCAGGACCCTCAGATCGCCAGAGACACGTCCGGGGGCGCAGATCACCAACCTCACTTAGCCCTGAAGACTGGCTGCAGGAGGAGGGTGCACCAAAGCAAGTCACACCACCTCTGTGACTTTCATCACTGAACAGACCAAGCCTCTGTCACTGTATTGACACTTTAGGGAATTGTCCTTTCACTTAAAGTCTTTCTTTACACTCAAGGAGAGAAAAAGGTGCATTGAAAAATTGGTATGGTGGGCACAATTCCTGTCGTGTGCCAATGAATGACACACATAACAGAGAAACCGTCTTCTTTAGACTACAGAGATTAGAAGATGAGTCAAAGTGACTTTAAACCCACCCATCTAGAGCAGGTGACCACTGGCGGCCCTGGCCACGCCTACCTTGTGAACTTTCAGACATTTAATGGCTAGAAAATTCTGGGAGTTGATGCCAATTCTTCAGTACCCCTGGCTCTCTGGTATTTACATATACTTCACCCTCTGGTGTCCTTTAGTTCCTTTCCCAAGTCTTTTTCTTTCCCTTTTTGTTCTTATTGAGATCACTTACATATCACAAGTTCGCTTTTTTGAGGTGTAGAATTCATGGGGTTTCCACGTTTTCACAAGGTTGTGAGCTGTCACCACTCTCTCATTCCAGAACATTTTCACCACTCTGGAAGGAACCCCTGCACCCACTAGAGCCATTCCTCAGACCACACCCTTCCGGGACCCTGGCAACCACTGATCCACTCTCTGTCTCTATAGATTTTTCTCTTCTAGATGGGTCACCTAAATAGAATCACATAATGTGTGACCGGTTTCTTTCTCTTTGCATAATGTTTTTAAGGTTCTTCTGTGTTGTAACATGCATCAATGCTACATTCTTTTTCATTGACAAATTTTATATGTGTTATCAGTTAATAGACATTTAGTTTATTTCCTTTTGGTTATCATGAATAATGCTGCTCTGAATGCTGGTGTACAAGTTTCGGTTTGGGCCTACATTTTGAGTTCTCTTGGAGTAGAATTGCTGGGTCGTGTAATAAGTATCATCTGAAGCTTTGAAAAACTGCCAAATTGCTTCCCAAAGTGACCACATGATTTCCCACCAACAATGTATGCAGACTCCAATTTTCTCCACATTGTCACCAACATCTGGCTATCAAGTTATCGCAGCATTCTCCTCGAAAAGAGTCTTCTTTCCTCATTGAAGTATCCAGGCATCCTTACTGAAAACCAAGTGACCATAAATATAAGGGCTTATTTCTGTATTTTTAATTTCATTCCTTCAATTTATAGGTCTCTCCCTTTGTTAGTATCACACTATCTTGATCATTATAACTTGAATAAGCTTCAAAATTATGAAGTGTCAGTTCTCCAACTTTATTCTTTTTCATGAATATTTTCAATGCACTGTTCCCTGGCATTTCCATGTGAATTTTAAGATCAGCTCGCTGGTTTCTGCAGCTGTGATTTTGATAAGGATTGTGCTACATCTATAGATAAATTTTGAGACATTACCATCTGAATATTAGATCTCCTGATCCATGAACATGGGATATCTTTCCATTTGTTTAGGTCTTCCCTAAATTTCTCACATTTGTATTAGACTACTTTTGTAAATGTATTCTTAAGTACTATTTGATTTACCATTGTATATTCATTTTTTCTTGATTTCATTTTTTTGTCACTCACCACTAGTGTATAGAAGTATAATTGATTTTTGTATATTGATTTTGTATTCTACAACTTTACTGCTGACCGTTTATTTTTTCATGCCTAATTACCATGACTAGAACCTCCAGTACCGTGTTGAATATAAATGGCAGCAGCAGACATTTTTATCTTATTCTTGATCTTAAAAGGGAAAGCTACAATATTCACCATTAAGGATGATCTTAGCTGCTAGCTCTTTGTAGATATTCTTTATCTGATAGAGGAACTGCCCTTCAATTCCTAGTTTGTTGAATTTTTTTTCAATCAGGAAAGGGTCCTGGGTTTTGTCATATGAACTTTTTATATGACTATTGAGAATATTATGTTTATTTTTTTGTCTTTTTTTCTATTATATTGCATTGGTAAATTTCAAATATGTTGGCTCTTGCATTCTGGGATAAATTCAACTTCTAAGTTGTTTTTTGTTTTTTTTTTTTACAAAGTAAAAAAATACAGTTTCTTTAACAATTGTTAACTGATCTGAGAGCTGAAATTAAGTCAGATGAAAAGCAGAACTCCTTTAAAAATCCAAATACAGGTAGAGTCATTTGAGGACAGCAGATGGGGAGTTTCAAAGTTGCAAAGAATTTTTTGTTCTTTACTTCTTGTCCATGGAAATATGAAATAAAAGTATTATATATGTAAATAGATAGAGATCTCTCTCTCTGTCTCTCTCTATATATATATATACTGTTTAGCCAAATGTGCCCTCCTGAGTGAGAACAATGATATATACAGATACAGACTTTTCTTATGTCAAAAATTTGAGAAATTGAGGAAATAATCACCCATAATTATTATTTTACCAGAACTATGGATAGCTTTTTTGAAGGTGGGAACCAGGATAGTTGGTTAATTTACACACAGGAAAAAAATATCACCATTGAGGAATCAGTTCTATAAATTGTAACAAATAGAAGTTCCCTTATGCCTCTTTGTAGTTGATCCCCTCCCTCATGACAACTGGCGACCATTGATCTGTGACCCTATATCTTGCATTTTCTAGAATATCATATAAATAGAATCATGTGATATATAGCTTTTATGTCTGAATTTTTTCACTTAACATAATGCTTTTAGCATTCATCAATATTGCATCTATCTGTTGTCCCTTCCTTTTCATTGCTAAGTAGTATTCCATGGTATGATATACCTTGTTTTCTTAATCCACATACCAGTTGATGAATATTTGAGTGTGTTTATTTTTTGGCAATTATGAATAAAACTGGTACATGTATTCAGTTTTTAATAGGTGTATGTTTTTATTTCTCTTGGATAAATGCTCAGGTGTGGGATTTCTAAGTCACATGGTAGGTGCTGTCTAACTTGATAAACTGCTAAACTGTCTTAACAGTTTTCAAGTGACAGTATTATTTCATAATCCCACCATTCCACCAGCAACATGAAAGTTGCGATTGCTTCACATATTTTTTAACTTGAGGTGATCAATTATTTGGGTTTTTATTTGTTCGATCTTAATTATTCTAGTTAGCAAATGGTGTTTTTATGTGCTTCTATCTTTTTTAATATGTGCTTATTTTCAACATGCAAGAAATCATATTTTACTTCCAATTCTGTATACAGTACTACATGTCTAATAGCAAAAGGATTCCCGTCCATGTGGTCACCTTTTTAAGACAAAAAATCTGTCAAGTAGATATGACACAGGCACCTCTTTTTGGTGTTAGGGTGTTTTCAATTTCTTCTGCACACCACACTGCAGTGACCGCCTTTCTGTGTTAGCTTTTTCATCTCGTAGAGTGGTTTTGCAGTTAGAGTCCCAGAGCTGGGATTCCTGGGTCAAAGGGTATAAACATGTTTATAACATTGGATTGCTTTCTGAAAGAATTTTATCTATTTATAAGACCACCAGGAACATACAAAAAAACCAACAACAACTAGTTTCAGTGCACAGTTATCAATATTAGATATTTTTATTTAAAAAATTCATTCAATGCATAGATTCTTTTAGGTTTACATTGATTTGGCTTCAAGCGAAGCTGAACATTTTTCTGTATTCTTATTTATTAATTAGCCTTTCAAGTAAGTGAATCATGACTAGGTTTATAGCTTGTTATTAGACTTGGTGCTGTCTTATTCATTATTATGATTGCTTTAAATAACAAAGATATTAACCCTTGGTCATAGTAGCTATAAACATTTTCTTAATCTCTTGTTTGCCTCTTTTTTTTTCCCAACATACAGAAATGTTTTGTTCTCCCATCTGGTTAAATCTGTCACTCTTTTCCTCTGCGGGTTTCCATATTGCTTCTAAGCTTAGAAAAGTCATTTTTATCCCTCTCTCCTGAGGCTTGATAAATGATCAATTTAATTTTCTTCCAGATTTTCTTGAGGTTTAAAAATTATGATCTCTGTAGCATATAGAGTTTATATTGATAGGTAATGGGATAGGAGACCCTTAAAAAGATATTTTTCAACAGGATACGTTAATTTAAGTAAATTAGTCAATGAAGTCACTAAAGGGTTGATCTTGATTCATCTTAATGTGATGACATGTTACTTTGTGTGCCATTTGACTTGTCTCAGGTATCAAGTGTATTTTAACAGGACTGTCGACATGGAATGGCTGAGCCCCACATGTCAGCACAGCGGAGGAAAGTGAGACCGCTGGCAGCCGGATGAGGTGGTCATACACCGGGGACTAAACAGGTGCCCGTTCAGACTCAGGGGCTGTGGGTCACATGCTACTACCCTTCTCTCCAAGTCTCTGTTGCATTTGTCCACTTTTCCAGAATCTTCCTTCTACTCCTCCCCAGTTTGGACCACTGCAGGCCTGCAGCGGCTTCTCCTCTGGGGACAGGAGGTGGCTCCCTCTGCTCCTAGCTGGAACTCACTTTGGGAAGCCTGCTACCCAGGATTTCTAGTAGTCAGACCAACCCAGAAAACTGTCAGGGGCAGCCTCCCTGGTCTCTTTGGCTCCAAAGTACCCCTTTTCCCAACCCATTTTTCTGGCAAAGTCAGAAAATAATTCTTCATTAATCCAACAGAGGTAACCCTTCTCCCATTACTATACAATTTTATAATTGACTATATCCCTTTTTTCCCCCTGCTCTTTGTTAAGATATTGGTAAATGAAATGAAATCTCTAAATGGAAAGAGGCCATTCCTCAGACAGAGTCCTCCTGAATGAAGAGGTCCTGGCCTTTGCCCCATTTTTCAACTGATAGAAGAGGTTGTTCCATTTTTCACTTAGGCTGGGATGAGCCATTCAGCAGAAAATCCACTCAGAAGCCTGAGAGAGCGAGAGTGCAGGCGCTGAGAGAAAGCCGCTCACCAAGCCAGACCCTCCACTCAGACCCTGATCAGTCTTAACAGGCGTGGGGCATCGGGTCTGTGGCAATGCCCACAGCCCTCTGGGATTGTGGAGGCCCTGGCCACAGGGGCAGATTGTGGGGTGAGGCCGAGCCCCTGCCTCTAAATGAGAGAGGCTCTCCTCAGGGTCTGCCAGACGCTCGGCGTTTAGTTAAAAACTCTCCAAAAGAAAGAGCGTTAAGGCTTGAAGTGGATCCCGAGTAATTAAGTGTATAAATTAATTCTTCCCCTAAGAAATGTTCCTCTCCTATTATTAGATTTGGCTCTCAGAGGACCTACATCCAAGTAGTGGGTTTCCAGTTGTGTGTGTGTGTGTGTGTGTGTGTGTGTCGGCGAACACACATTCTGGGTTCTGCTGCCTGAAGCCTGCAATTAAAATAAGTGACATGAATGTGTCTTTAAAAGAGAGATCTGTGGAAAACTAACGGATTGTCTGTCAGGGGAAGAAAAAAAATGAAATATGGCTGCCTCAGTCCACTGAATGGATGAATAAGAAAGTACTTGTCCATCCAAGTACCCAAAGGGATGAAACCCAATGAGAGCCTTCTCAACTGCTTAGCACATAATGCATGTGCTGTTTTGATGGCAGTAATGTGTTTTTACTTCTTCCTATCTAGAAGGAATGAATCAAATATGAGGGGAGCTGGAACATGATTTTCAACCCATTGCTTTTGATTAAGTGCCCGAACAGGCAGGTCCTGAGACTTGCAGTAATACTAATGGGGCATAAAGCGCTATAAAAAGGACGGGGCCCTACTTTTGTCCAAATGCCATTATCCTGGAATCAGAAACCCTGGTGTAATATGTCCACGGTTAACCTTTTTTTCCTGACAGGAAATTTTCTCCATCCACTCACACCATCAATTATGCTGCATTTGGCCAGAGTGGTGAGTGACTACTTTATTTCAAATGAAAGCGTCACGTGTGCCAGGCTCCCCAATATCAACACAGCCAAAGGGGCAGGCCAGGAGGAAGATGTCAACTCTGCTGGCCATTAGGATTTGGACCAAGTTATTCTTTTGTTTTAGGTGGGTTTCCAGAAGCTTACTCATTTGCTTGTTTTGGAAAAAGGAGAGACCGAGTACCTGAAAGCATACTTGTTCTTATTTTGGTAAGAAAGATTGCTAACTGATAGAGATTGGCTACCAGAAGAGGGGTAAGCGGATAACAGTTACCTGGGGAAGATGACCTGCAGAAAGAAACTCAATCGTTGAACTTGGTAGAGCATGAGAAAAACAGATTCTTTGTGCCTGACCTTTCCCGGGAAGGCTATTTTCTTCTTCCATGTCTCCAGGAACCAGGTCCAGAGCTCTTGCATCAGTTCTTCTCCAAGTCCAGCTCTGGCCGGAGCTCCCCTGAACACCTCTGCATCGCTCTCAACTTTGCCATACTTTTTTCTTTTCTTTTTTTTTTTTTTTTTTTGCAATCAGCAAGTTGCAGATTGTCCAACTGTTTTGTCATTTATTGTAAACGGCTGCAAAAAAAGAAAGTCAAAAAAATAAAAAGGAAAAGAAAAAAAAAAAAAAATCCACGACGCTATAACCTAGTCCTGAGTGTAAATCAAACATTCCCTGTCATGTTGATAGCTTGTGTTAGTCTAATGTATTTTATATTACTCAAAAGCTTTGAAACCCTGCAGCTTTCTTCATATAGGCCATTATGCGGTTATCATTAAATTGTCTTGCAAAGAACATTATCGGTAATTATAGCAGACACTAAAATCAAATGATCAGAGTGGGACCTTTAACACCAAGAGGAACCATTAGAAGTTAATCAAATAAAAGGATGAGAATAATTATGTTAGGATTAAGCAGTAATATGCCAGAAGTTATATACTTTGCTGACTATATATCTTTACTCCCAGCTTCCTGAATTTCCTTTTCGTTGATGTGTTTTTATATAATACTTTGGCACAGAATGTAAACGACAATATTTTTGTCATGGCACAATCAGGCTTGAAGGTTCATAGGCGGTTCATATCTAAATGCCATCAGAGGCATGGAGGTAATGATGAAGATAAAAATAATAGTAATAAACAAAAGTGCAAAGCTGGAAAAAAATCCGCCGGTCAATGAAGCGTGGCAAAATGATCAAAACGGCTGCAACAGGCACAGGTGCGCGAAAAGTCGTTATTGGCTGGTTGCGCTGTCTTGGAGCGTGAGGATTTCTCCTGCAGGCCTCGCTGCAGGCCAGCATGCTCCAAAGGCTCGCCTGGTGTGTGCGTGCTGTTGAGAAGTGGAAGCCTGCATCAGCTTGCCTGAGCTGATATGGAGGGCTGCTGGGGGTGGGAACCCTCCCCATGCCAGCAGGAAGGGAACTCAGTGCCTGAGGCAGAGCTCCCAGAGGGTCACTCTCCCCCCTTCCTTCCCCACACACTCACACACATCCCCCTCTGGCACCTTACAGATGCTCCCCCCCACCCCCCACCTCCAGCAGAGCAGAGCAGAGCACCGGCTGGCAGGGACGTGGTGGAGAGGGTTGAAAAAAGGGAGCCTTCCCTAAGCTGTGGCTCATTTTAGCTTTCAGATGAAACCTGGGCCAGGGACAAACAAAGCCTCTTTACACAGCTGGGAAGCTCGAGAAATTCTATACAATAAGATTTTTTTAATGAAAATCTCTCTTGTTCACTTTTCCCTTCTTCACTTAGAAAAATGAGTTCATAAGAATAGTTTTGCATTTGCATCTGACTTTGTTCTGGGCACTGGAGTACAGCGATAAATAGGCCCCAGATAAGATTTTTCTGTTAAAAATGTTACTACTGTGACATACAAATACTAATGACCAAGTAATTTAAACGGTAAATCCCAGTCTAATATTTCTCTATTTCCCACAGTTTCACATTCTTGTGATATTTCAGAATGAGGACATGGTTCCATTTCCCAGAGGGCAAACTGAGGCCGGTCGGGGACGGGGAGAGTTGAGAGGTGAGGTCAGAGCAGGTCTCTTTGACTCCCCAGCTGGGCACCACTGCTACCCTCACAGCGACCCTGCTGGGAGACGTCAGTCCCCAGTCTTTCTCCCCGGACTAGCAAATGTACCATGCAGGGCTCACAGGTCATGTTTTGAGGGCATGAGGTCAAGGGTATGGAAGGGGCTCAAAAAGTTGCAGATGGCTGCAGAGAGCACAACTGGCACCACTTTCCCCGGGTGAAATGATCTTTGCTGCTTGGTGTGTTTTCAGGTGGTAAAGGCTTGCCCCTCTCTGGGGTTGAGGATCCCTTAGGGAAAGCCCATTCCTTGTAAGACAGTATAAACAAAGGGGCGAATCTTAGAGATGGTGCACTGTCATCAGTAGAGAAGTTTGGTCTCAGATGTGTCAGTTATCTGCTTGACCAACAAGCTGCATAAAGGATGCCTCTTGAGTCAGAAACAGAAACTTGGGAGAGATGTTTGAAACAAGCAGGAAGAGGCAGCTGTCTGCTGGAGCTGGTTCAGTCCAGAAGCCAACTTAGAACCACAAGTTCAAGAGGCCAAGTTCATCTGAAGGTTCTGATAACCAGCTTGTTAACATACTTTCAAAACCAACAAAAACACAACTAAATAGTCTCAGGTGGGAGCCAGGTGTGTCTTGTTCAAGGCTCACAGTTCTAGGTCCAGGGGAAGAGTCTGGGGGGAATGAGTGTCCCCTCCTTATCAGAAGGCCTGGTCTGGGAACTCATGTCCAAATACTAAATCAGACTGCAGGGTCCAGAAAAAAACTAGAACCCTGTGTCCTGGCCGCCAGCCCAACCTCAGCCACTCAGACCTGGGAGCCCAGAACCAGAAACTACTGGAACAGTCACGTTGGAGGCTGGAGGCCTGGCTCCCCTGAGCGCTCAGGACAGAGGAAGGTCACCTTCAACCAAGACCTGGTGTTTGAAGTTCTCTGGTTTTTGTTTGTATTTGTTTTTGTTGTTTGATTTTCTCAGTGCCTAGCAATTAAATGCCCATTTCTCTGTGTTGAGGATACAGGATGGCAACTGGGGAAAAGATAACCAGTTCTTCAAGAAAATAGTCCCAGAGAGAAAGTTAGGTGATGCCCATGGGGTGGGGGGTCAAACTGGAGTTTGGAGACAAGTAAGCCAGTTTCCTGGCACCTGCGTGGCCGAAGAAAGTCCTGCTTGAGGAATAGATTCTGTGGAGAGAGGTGCCTAGAAATCGAGCGGGTGAAATCTGTATTTTTCCTCTCCCCACTGTTAGCGAGTTCCTGCAACTGAAACCAGAAGACCGGGAGGTGGAGACCAACCACAGAATCTTACAAGACTCAGTAAATGTTTGCGGGTTGATTGATCTGGCCATGCCCGTGAGATGTCAGGAAGAAAATCTCAGCTTACATGGAACCGTGGGGAACTCCTACGGGGAGGTAGGATGAACTGATGCTCTCCCAATACACCTGTTTTTAACAGGTAGGGCATTTTTGAAGTTTCTATTCTGTTATTTCATCTTCACAATAGTTGACAATAGTTCACAATAACAATGGATGGAATTGTGGCATTTTTTATCCCATTTTATAAAATGCAGAAACTAAACTCAGGTTGGCGTCTGGTTCAAAGCAACAGTAGTTTATGACCAAACAGGGACTAATTTACGTCCTTCTGACCTGGTTCTAACCACAGTGTGTCTATTTTACTGCACCTACTCTTGTGGCAGGGTCATGTCTTGGGGGACAGCACCGAGGGGACGAAGTTTGAGGCATGTAGTGAATTTGGGGAGTCATTACATGTAAAGCAGCCTCAAGGCATAACAATGAAGTCTTAGATGGAGATCAGGGTGTGCTGATCACTGCAGACAGACACGAATATCAGGAGAGAGTGGATACTCCATACATCTCTGTCTCCCAGAGCTGAGAGTGAGGCGAATTGTAAGTCTGGGTCAGCGGGGAACATGTACCCCCTCCTTGTGTGAATTTCAAGGCCAGAGCCCAGAATGAGGCTCAGAATAACTGCTCTGACGTGCAGGCTCGGAGGCAGGCCAAGTCTCTAGCAAATGTGGTCAAGCGGTGTCATCCGTATAGACGGGAAAGGAGCCAGGAGGTACCCTGCTGCACCCCCTCCTGCTGTCGTGCTCTTAAATTAGCTCTGAAAACCCAGGTGTCAGCCATCCCCCGGACAGCCAGACGAGCCATTAAAAAACGCCAAGAAGAAATGAATGCCTAAGTCGCCCTGTCTCTCCGAAGGTAGAGTCTTGCCTAATCACACGTCAAATCATATTTTTTCTTCTCCAGATGGATGTCTTCTTTCAAATTCTGATGGTCACCGAGACAAAGGTATGGCTTCAGCCTTAAGTAACTATTGAAGTTTTACCCCAATAGATTATTTGCTAGCAGTAACTAAGGTAAAAAATGCCCTGTCAGACAACAGCTTGATTTCTCCCATTTTTTTAAAGGCTCATATTTGGTTTCATCCTGCAACTACTGGGGAAAATTTAGCACTGAGTCAGAAAGGTTGGCCAACAAGTAGCACTTCATAAATTGCTGGAGCCCTAATCAATACATATTGTCATCCACTCCAGTCCTTCGGGCAGATTTCTCTCTGCCCTGAGTCGTCGGTGTATTTTATGAGGTTGTTACAGGCTGGGCTTGCATGGCCTGGGCCTAATGAACCTGTCACCGCTGCTATTGATTGACATGCCAGTGTAAGTGAGATAGGCGATTCCGATTGACTTCCTAATTACTGCTGCTGGGCTGCCTTGCCGACTGCATGGGCCAGAGGTTAATAGTTTTGATGTGCAGCCCCTCCTAGCTGTGGAGGCCAGAGTGAAACGGGCTCCTCAGAAGTCAATACCTGAATCAAGTTCTCAAGGCTACGGCCCTGCCTGATCAATTAGGGCCTTCGCATTCCTCCTGGTGGTGGCTGACAAGAGGCTGATGAGTGGGAGAGTCCGAAGCGAGAAGCAAATGGTTTAAGGGACTTTAGGAAGCCCTGAAATACCACCTCATGGCTGCCTAGGGTTAAAGGGGGTTGGAGGGATGTGGGAGGGGTGTGGAGGTGTGGAGGTGGGAACAACCTGAGGATACTGCCCCTAGGGGTCAGCTCTCTGGGTTTGTTGCGGTCCGGTTTTCCGTCCTCAGGACTGAATATCCAGTGTTTCTTTTTCTTCTTCCATGTCCAGAATGCTGCTGGGTGCTGTGGCTTCTTGGAGAGGAAAGAATGAGTTGGCATTGATTCATCCATTCAGCAGAAATTAATTAAATTTTTATTTTATCTGAGATCTAGTGGGAGTGTGTAGATTTGGCATCATCTTTCATTGATGTCATGTCTTAAGAGGTGGGAACATTCTGACATCCTGTGTTTTACGTGAACCTCACAACTATCCTGCAGTAGGGGAGATCACGATCTCCATTTTTGCTGGGAAAACTGAGACTGGACAAAGGTACCGATTCCCAAAGGCATAAAGTGAGGAAGGCAAGAAACAAAGGCCCACACGCAGGTGTTCTTATTCTGATGTTCTGGCCAGGATGCTGGAATACCCAGGGCCTGCATCCTAAGCACTTACACACCAATTGAGAAAGGTAGGCATGTGCACCAATGTGTCAGGCATCCCCAAAACCACACCAGGTTCAACTACTCATTAGGAGAACTCACAGGACTCAGGATATGGTCAAAGTCATGGCTTATTATAGTGAAGGTATTCAAAACCAAATTAGCAAAGGACATGGCACGTTGGGGAAAGCCCAGCGGAAACAGACACAAGCTTCCAAGAGTCCTCTTTCAAGTCTAGTCACATGGGAAGCACTTAATCCCCCAGCTATGAGCTGTGATGACATAGATGAAAAGTTGTCTATTGTACAAGTGTTGCCTTAGAGTGGGCTTTAAGGCCATCCATATATACTCCCTGGGGATAGGGAGGGCTGTCCTACCTGGGAACTTGGGACAAGGAATACTAGATCAGAATAGCACCTCTGACTGCAAGGGAGGAGAAAGAGGGGATCACCATGGGTTATCTCCACATTGCTCACATTTCTTCCATTTCTCAGCTTGGTGAATGCTCTGCTAACACAGACTGACTGTCTCAACAGTCTTTGAATGCGGGCTCTGCGTTTTCATTTTGCACTTTGACCTGAAAATTATTCAACCCACCCAGATCACTTCAGTCACCCCCTGCCCCCCACACCCTCTGCCCGGCCTCTGCCTGGCCTTCCCATATTCCTCAGCACACCACGGCAAACACACTGCTGCTCTTCGAAACCAGCCTTCCACAGTCAGACACTGAAAATCGGTAACCACTAGCTTCTGGATACTCGAAATGTGGCTAGACCAGATTGAGACGCACCGTAAATACAAAACAAACAACAGATCTTGATGATGTAGTGTAAAAACATGCCAATCGGTTCGCTGATGATGTTTATATTGATTACATGTCAAAATGATATTTTGGATATACTGGTTTAAATAAACTCAATTATTAAAATTAATTTTGCTGTTTCTTTTCACTTTTTTAATAAAGCTATTAGAAAATGTTAATTACATATGCCCTTTCTATTACATTTGTATATTTTTAAATGAGCTCTATATTAATAAATATATATTCCCTCCCTATTATTTTTTTTTTCTTTTATTATAAGAACACCTTCACACAGGTGATACACCACCAGAAGTAATTCTTGGTGTCTTTGTTTTGTGGTTGTTTTATTGAGGTAAATTGACATAGAACATTATATTAGTTTCAGGTATACAACATCATGATTCAATATTGGCATAGATTGCAAAGTGATCTCCACAATAAGCGTGGGTAACATCTGTCACCACACCTAGTTAAAATTTCTCTTTTGACCTAAGAATTTGAAGATGTATTACATAATCTATTTGAGTATATTTTATATTATTTGTCTAATACATTTTATGTAATTGGATAGCACTGAACTTAGATCAGTCCGCAACCCTCCCTCTCACCCTACTTCCTCCCCCTTTCTGGGCAGATTCTCTTCATACATAACTGGCAACTTGTTCATGCTTCCTCGGCACCATACACTCGCTGCTGGGACAAGCTGTTTGTATCCTCCAGGAAACTGAGACTCAAAGATGGTCTGCTTCCGGTGTTAGTCCAGCGCCTGATGCACACGTGGACTCTTTGAAGAAATTCCTTGCAGGGGTCTCCACACCTCACCGGCACCTACCTCAGTGAAGAAATGCAAGATAGTTGTTTCCAAGTAGGAAATGAGGAGACTTTTTCCTTTGGCGATGACTCTCAGTCTTAGCTGCACAATGGAAATATTTGGGGGAGCTTTAAAATTGTGAATGCACAGGCACCACCCCAGATATGTGGATGGAATTGGTCTGCGGTGCATCCTGAGCACAGGGAGCTTGCCAGGACCCCCAGCTAACCCTAGTGTAGCAAAGCCTGGAACCACTTAGAGCCCGAGGACTTGCGGGCACCCTGTTGCCAAGACTTCTGGTCATTGTCTTTGGTTCTCGTATCCTTGAAAGTGGCAAGGAAGTAATACAGTAGCAAAATCACCTCTCCCAGGGTACACCAGTCCAGTGTGCAGCCCGCTGGCCATTAAGAATGCCAAAGAAGCTCTCTCTCCCAAGAGCCTTCCCCGACAGCATGTTAACTCCACTGGGTCACTGCTTTAGTTCACCAAGCAGCCATCAGTTGGGGAGGATTTCTGGTCAGATACAAGCAATGAACTTAGGGAGAAAAGAATCCACATTCCATCACCAATTCCCTTAATGGCTCACTCCCTGGTCTAATTGCCCTCTGAGTTCCCCAGAGAACTATGGGTTATAAAACAAACACCTCAAAGAGCGAGAACTATCCAGAAGGAAAAGAGCCTGGAATAGATTGGAAGGCTCATCCCAGGCGAAGGAAGTGAGCGCCCACAATGCCAAAGCATCTCCCCTCTTGAATGCCCCTCCTCCTCTCTTACAGTCTCTCTCCAAAAAACTCAAGGCAACTGCTGCCTGATTTTTGATGGATTGGCCACTGTGTTTTATTCGACAGTGTATATCACTCTGCCAATATGAATTTGCAAGATGGTAAAAATACAACCCCCCGAAAAGCTTACATGAAAGGGAAAAAAAAAATCATTAGGCAATTAAGAATGGCAATAATTCACCCATATCTATGCTTTGGGAAGAAATATTGCCCCAGGGAATTAGCTCAGCTTATCACTTTGTCATCTGTCTGGGGTATGAGTGAGCGAAGGTTCCCAGGCATGGCTGATGATCTCCCGCAGTATTTCTAAGCGTGAGCAAAATGAATGCCAGGCTTTTAATAGAACCCTACCTCTCTCGGGGTAGCCACAGTTTGCATATGTGAAGCTGAGCTACTAAATTAACTAAACATTTGCATTTCTTAAACACCTCCACATAAATACCTTTC
Organism: Solenodon paradoxus; assembly: GCA_004363575.1. Lineage (NCBI taxonomy): Eukaryota > Metazoa > Chordata > Mammalia > Eulipotyphla > Solenodontidae > Solenodon > Solenodon paradoxus. The sequence continues at coordinate 64,051 of RJWH01005866.1, forward strand.
AGAAGAAATGCCTTCTGAGAAGGGTAGAATTTGGGGGCCGGAGAACTTAGAGGTCATTAGTCACCCTCATCATTTTATGTATCAGAACATTTGAAGTCCAGAGAGGGAAAGTAATTTCTCTAAGGTCGCACAGCTAATAGAGACAAAAATACAACGCAATCCTTTGTCCTCCTAATATGCAATCTAGCAGGAGTCCTTCTACCACGCCACTCTGCCTGACTCTTGACCAGCTCATTTTTCATCAAAAAACTGGAGGAGTATGACCAGTCCCTCAACACATGAACTTAGAACACCCCCTTTTCTGGGTTACCTTCCTGGGCTCCCCCAAAGGCTGCAGAGAGTGGTCTTCTTATGTTCTCCCATGCCTACTTCATACCTGCCTCACCCAGACACTGCCCACATTATGACACCTCATAATAGGCCATTTCCTGTGTGTGCCCCAGCAGATATGAAGCTCTTAGAGAAAATGGGTATTTTACATTGGTTTAAATGTCCTATAACTTACCAGGAGGGAAATGTGAATCCTGAATGTGATTTGACTAAATCAGTAAGGTGTGGCTGTCCTTCTCCTGAGAAGGGAAACTATTCTTTGCTCACTCCTGATGCTTCAAGGTGACAAACCAACTTCCCGTACCCTTTCACAGGGACCCGAGTGGTCTTTGGCTACCTGATACCCCCAAAAATTCATTGGTAACCCTGCTCTCTTCTCCAACCTCCACTCTACCTCCAGCCATGTGCTCCTCCTCTTCCAACGATCCCAATGTCTAATCAGCCCCATTGCCTCCATGTCCATGAAATGATCAAGCTCACTGTCACGTCTAGGATGGATTCTTATTGAGCCTCTCATCTGAAAAGTATGTTATTGATACTCTTAGCAACACTTTGAATACTTTTAAGAGTTGTAATTCCTTTTATATCTGTCACAAATCGTTTTCTATAAGTGATGAGACAAAATGTTCAGATGCTCATTGACTAACATGATTTAGAAAGCATCTTGCACCTCAAAGTGCTCTACTTTAAAGAGCCATCACTACCCACTAGTGGTGACTGACAACCTAATAGCCCTACAGACTGTGTAAGACAGTCCAATGCAGGTGGGCTGGGAAAAGAGGGTACATGGAACAAGTGGCAGTGATCACCATCACTTAGGGTTACAGCCAGCTACATGTCACAGAAATCTGACCAGAGTTCTGTGCAGATTATATATTTGACAAAAAATGGTCACAGTCACATTTCCAATGCCAAGTGTTTTTATCTCATAAAGAGGTAGACTCTACTTCCCCTATGCATGCAATTGGACCAGACTCTGTGGCTGCCTCAATTAATAAAATGCATGGAAGTAACACTGCATAATATGCAAGGCTGGGTCATAAAAGATAACCTGACTTCTGCCTGGATGGCCCTTTCTTGGGATACTTAACCTGGAAGCCCAGCCACCATGCTACGAGGATCCCAAGCTGTAAGGAGAGGCGACCAATGGATTCATGGGCCTGTTCCCTTGGTGAGCATCAGTCAAAAGACCCAGATCAAGTTTCTTAAATAAAGAAACGTCTATTACTTATAGCAAGTAAGGAGACAGATTGATCATTCTCAAAAAGCACTATTTCCCAGAGCATCCTGCCCATGGAGATGTATTAGGGATTAAGAAAATGAATGGGGATTGGTCTGATTGGTCTCAGGCCACAGGATGGGTCATGAGGTGATTGATCTAAGGTAGGAGGGGTGGCAAGAAGTGATTGGTGAGTAGTCCCAGGCCACAGGGTAGGATGGGGTCATCTTTACATCACATCTGTTCTGCACATACTCAAGTTATAGGTAAGAGGAAAGGAAGGGTGTTTGTCCTTATTTTTGAGGGCTGGCCTGTATGTCTTCCAGCTGATGCCCCAGCTTAGACCTTCATCACCACTCAGCAACAACCTCCAGCTTTATGAGAAAGCAAACCTTCAGTAACTCCAGCCATGTACCCCTCCACCTGCCCCAACTGACCCCAGGCACAGCAGAGAGGGATTCTCCATATCTGCACAGAGGTCAGATTCATGAGCCAACTCTCTGGTGCTGTTTTGAGCCACCATGCTATACGGAGGTTTGTTGTAGATTAGACAACTCGAATGAGCACTTAATCAAACAAGGAGTTATTTTCTCTTTGTCCAGCGGCAGATCGCACAGGTTCAGTGCTCAAGGACCAGGTTCTTGTCCCTTTCCGGTCTACCTTCCTTAGCATTTGACTTTGGTTCCTGAGATTACAAGCGGGCTGCAACTCTTAAGGGCATCACATCTGAGTTCAAGGTCAGAAGGGAGAAAGAACAGGACTGAAAAAGAAGCGATAGGTCCATACCAGCTGAGAACGCCTTTTTCTACAAGCTTTCCTCAAAACCCCACCAGAAACTTTATATATCATCTTGTATCTAATCATTTAGAACTTCGTTGTGTCTGCCATTTGCTCCAAGGGAGCTTGATGAAGATGAGAGAGAGAGAGAGAGAGACAGTGT